>WYDI02020221.1:0-77778 GCA_009867235.2 Psittacus erithacus | reverse complement strand
CCTGTGAGGGTGGTGAGGCCCTGGCACAGGTTGCCCAGAGAAGCTGTGGCTGCCCCATCCCTGGCAGTGTTCAAGGTTAGGTTGGGCAGGGCTTGGAGCAACCTGATCTAGTGGAAGGTGTCCCTGCCCATGGGAGAGGGTAGGAACTGGAAGAGTTTTAAGGTCCTTTCCAACATAAATCATTCTGTGATTCTATAAGAAGCAGTCTCTGTATGTACTATAGGTACCCAGCTCTCATCAGACAAGTGAATGGTGGGAGTGACCATGTGCTGTGGTACTTAGAGGTTGTGTCTGTATTAGTGTTTTAGCCAGCTTCAGGAGAGTGCCTTTGAAGCAGTGCTTTGGTCTGCATGCCAGAGGGGTCTAGAGGTCAGTCTAAGCTTGCCTGTTGTGCTGCAACCGCTAATACATCTTCAATTTACAGGATGAGCCTAGAGCTCATCCGAAGTAAAACTCTATTTCTGTCTTTAATACACTGTATGGATTATGTGCATGAATGCCAAATGTATTTTCATGGTACATACAGTGTCAACAGGGCAACTGTAAATAAGTCATCTGGAAAATTGTTAAAATTTTTGTATATTTTCAGGGTTGCATTCTTTTTTTATCACTATTGATAGTCTCTTGTATCTAGGCAGCAGCCATAATTTTGTATTATTTCTTCTTGATTGTTTAAATGTTGAGACGTCACATTACACTGTTTTATTTTAAAATTTCAAGTGGTGAATTGCTTGAATCACAAGAGTGACACTGATGAATGGCAAAATCAGCTACATAACCAAATGAATGCACGACTTAGTTTCTTATAAAAGCACTCAATTAAGTAGATGAGACATTCATATCTTCAAGCTTGTAAATGAATTTAATGGCCTAGATTTTCAAGCTGTTACTAAAAATATGCCTACTATGATTTCAGTTAAGTTGCAGATTAAATTACGATTGTGTTTCCTGCTGCTGATTAGTCTTGTTGGTATACAGTGTACATGTGAATGTCAAGAAAACTGTAAAAAAAATACTGGAGAAAATGAACCGGAATATTCAGTGAGTTGTGGAAAAAAGCGGTTGCAATTTGCTTTTTTTTTTTTTTTTTATTCCCCTGAGAAGTTTTCTCTGCAATTTCACAGTTGGCTTTACTCCTATAATGTTTTCTGGAAGAATCTACTGTCATCCAGTTATGCTGAAAAAAATATTTATATTTGAGTGCCTTCTCTTGGCTATGTGTATGAATTGTATTTACAGCTGTCAGGAAGACTTAAAGGTAAAAAGTTGCAATAATCGAAAGATAGCTTTCCCATAAACCAGATTCCTCTTTAAGATGCTTTCCTAGGAAAGCAAGCACCAGAATTTTGATGCACCCAGCAGAAAATAGAAATCAAATTCCTGTTGTCTGTGCACAGATGGGCTGCTAAGCAGATGATAGCGTTGCTCCAGATAAGGAATATCTGTCACAAAAAGTAAACATCTAGTGATTTTTTTGAACTGGCAGAAGATACTAAAATTTGGGTAAAGCATGAAAATGGACATAAATCTGAGAGGGCAAAGAAATTGAGAATCAGTACTTTGCTCATTCATTTAAATAAATGTTTTGCACTCTTCCTGTTACCTGACATCATTTGTATCTGAAACCAGCCAAGCTTTGTCTTGAGATGAGAAAAAAGACTACTATAAAATGGCATGTTTCTATAGTTATGCTTTTATTTTGAAGTTTACTTTTGAACAAAACTTAATTGTCTGTTATGTGTACAAGCACATTTTTATACACACTCAGGGACCTAACAGGCAGTTTGTACTGTTTGCAGTTCTAGATATGTGGCTGCTGCTTCATTGAGAAAATCAGAAAGCTCGATGTGTACTGATTCATTAATTCGCTTTGTAGAGTCATAGTCATGAATTACCATAATCTCAGTGTTTTCAGTGGTTGGGTGTTCTCGCTTGGAATTGTGTTCTATTCACAGAAATGTAGGCACAAAACTTGGATATTTGCTGGAGAACTCCAGATGAACACAGGGAATGTTTCACTTGGAAAGCAAGCTGCTTGGATTCTGTTGGATTTTGTTTTGGAAATCTTGAGTAGCTCCTGAGAAAACTTTTTCCTTTGCAGAACTTTGCAAGGAGCACCCTTCCCAAATTCAGAATGAGGACAAATAAGACTCTGTAATCTTTTCCAGCCCGTGGAAGCCATTTCTGTTTTCTGGGGGGTTTTTCATGGTCTTCTGGTATCATGAGTTGTCAGGCAAGAAGGGAATAAAATTTTAAGTAGGTTTGCAAAGATCTGTTGATGTATAGCCCAGGTCTGTTTAGCTGTGGTCCTTTTTTTTTTTTGTGAGAACTGATGCATGCCTGTAAAATGCTAGAGACTGTGCAGTGATTGATTACAAATGGCATATCAACATTTGGGAAGTATGTAATGGATGGTTTTGAGTGGTATTTGAGGCAGTAGAGGATGAAAATGATGGAGGAAGTAGATACTGTTATAGTACGTTATCTAGCTGTCTGCCCATCTTTATGCTGTTGTAGTGCAGGCAAGACCAGCATGTTTTTTTGCAAAAGACTTGGAATATTTCCAGAAAATTTGTCCTTTTGGTGGAGGACAGGGAGAACAGGCAAGGGCCAAGGGAGTACTAGAAGCAAGTATTGTCCCCTCAAAGTCTGCTCACTGGATGTCAAGGTCCTCAGCACTGCAAGCAACTTCCATAACAGGGGACATGAAATGATTCTGTATCTCTGCAGGTCTAACCTAGCATTTATTCAGCATCAGGCCCTTCACTTGATCATAAACTTTCTGATGTTTCATGACTGAGAAGCATCAAATACTTACCTGTAAGACAGGAGTTCTCCAAAGGGATAGAGAGGCAAGATAGTAGTGCTGCAGTTTTTATTATCTCTAAGGATGGAGCCTCAACAACCTCTCTGAGTAACCTGGTTAGTCACCATCACAGTGAGAAGGTGTTTCCTGATGTTAGGATGGCACATCCTGTGTTTCAGCTTGTGCCTGTTGCCTCTTGTCCAGCCACTGAGCACCACTGAATAGAACCTGGCTCCATCTTCACTGCTGTATCCCATCAGGAATTTGTACACATTTCAATCCATACCGCACCTCAGCTGAAGCTGAGGTAGTACAATATGAATGAATTCAGGTCTAACTCCTCCAAGCAGCCGTTTTCTGGATGGCTAATAAACCCCCCAGAACTGAGGCGGCTCCATGCAGTACAAGTTAGGTGTTTCCAGGAGGATGTTTCCAGTGTGCTATCTGTGTGAAGGGTTTGGTTTTGAGGTTGAATTTTTTCCCTTTATTCCACTGTTGTTTTCACCCATCAGAGAACATTCTCTGGAGCTGCCGTACAGAAATCTAAGATCTTGCAGTGCGCTGGCTTCTGTCAGTGGATCTAAATATTGCTTGATGTCTCTTGTACTGTGCCCCCACTGCACCTTTTAATACCTGTATTACTTTTCTATTGCCGAGGATAGCCCAACTTATCCTGTGATTCTAATCTTTGTATATATTGTTGAAAGGAAGGGGAGGGAAGTGGCCCTCAGTACAGGGAGTCTGACTGTCCCTGCTTTGTCTAGCTATAAATTTAAGGAGTATTGCAGTCAAATATGTTCTTTAGAGGGACAGTTTTCTGTAAAAATACTTGATCAATAGAAGCCGGTTATTAAAAGCTGTTCCAAATAAAAATACTTTTCTCTAGATGCTATTGACATACTGTATTAAATTATGGAAGAAAAGAGGGGAAACGGCATATTCTCCTCAGTAAAAAGGCTCGTGTTCCAAAAGAGGTCAACAACAGAGACACAAACACTTGCAAGCCTGGAAAGTTTTCCTTTACCAATTAAAACTTATTTGATATTTGATGTCACCTTCTGCAAACTTTTTGCATTGCTAGAACCCCTCAAATCCTTACCAGCTCCCGTGTTCATGAAGTTCTCCTTCCAGCTCCTCATATGATTTAACCTTCTTCACTGTTCTTAAAGGAAGATATATGAGCTTTAAGCTGATGCTTTATTTCCAGAAGCTGAAGGCACAAGTATTATTTTTAAGGTGAATAGCGGAGTGTAATGCCTATGACATCCGTACTGCTTATCAAGGAAAACACAGCAAAATCGAGTCTTGTGGACAACAGAGAGGAAAATATGCTCTTGTAAATCAAAATCGTGTACTTTGGGTGTAAAGTGCCACATACCTTGCATGGCAAAGTCATAACTGGAGTTTCTTCCTGCTGTGGTGCACCCATTCCGTGAGTGATGTGGCCCTTTTGGGGATAATGGGATGACTGCATCTTCTGTTAGATATGCCTTTCAGTGATTCTCAAGGTGGAGGAAGAGAAGTTTCTGAATGATTCTCTTAATGTCTTGAGAGTTCAAATACAGTAGTGCCTGTCTTAGATATTCTTTGTCAGTCTTGCTTGTAGTATTTTAAAGCCTTGTAATTGGTCAGACTTTCTATTATCTGAAGTCACTGTTCTAGATGAAAATGCCATAGCATCTTCCTAAATATACAAATTTGAATGACTAATTCTCATGGGCTGGCTGAGGCTTTTATACTCGCAGTTATTCTTGATCACTTATTTTCTCCCTTTCGTGTCATCTATGAAAGGACAAGGGGATATTCAGGCTGGATATGAGGAAAAAATTTTTTCCAGTGAAGGTGGTAAAATACTGGAGCAGGTTGCCCAGGGAGGTGATTGATCCACTATCTCTGGAGACACTTAAGGCCAGGCTGGCTGGAGCTCTGGGCAACCTGACCTAGTTGAAGATGTCCCTGCACATTGCAGGGGGGTTGGACTGGATGACCTTTAAAGTTCCTTCCAACCTAAACTATTATGTGATTCTATGATTTGTCATCTTCCATATTTCCTTAGGCTTCAGAAAGTTGTCATCTGTTTCGATTACATGAGAAGTAGTTTTAAGATTTTTGAAAGTGGGGGGAGGAATTGAGGAACTCTTCTCAAAACCCAGGTATGAGTTCTGAGGGATAAACCTGGGAAGGATCTGTGCTGTGCAACATGGGCAGCACTGAAGTTTTGCTCTGAAGCCTCATCAGTGAATTTTGTAGGAAATTGTGTGTTCTTATTAAAATATATTTCGTATGCTTTTCTGGAAGATAATCTATATTCTATGTGTGTCTTGTCTATGCTTAAGGAGAAATTGATGAATAGATTTAAGAAAGGTGTGTTGAAAGATTAAGCAAGATTTGTGATTGCAGTTTCATTTGAAAAGCATGCACTACGTTAGTTTTCTTCTAGTATGAGTCTTGATGGTGGTTTTTTTTTTATTTATCTGGTAAATTAAGAAATTAAATAACAGTGTTGACAGCCATGAACCTTAGGTTTCTTTATAGCTTGTATTATAAATTTATAGTAAGATTCTGTAAGGGAAGTAAAAACTGTAAGAAATTCTTCATGATTTCCTTATGAAATACTTAGGGGAAAAATTACCTATTCCTATTGCAAATTTGTGCCTATGAAGTATTATACATCATGTTTCAGATGGAGGTACTTAGCATGTGTTCGACAAATGGGAAGAATGTGTAGAATTCACTAATCTTCAAAAGCAGTGTGTTCAAAAAGAAAAGTGTTCAAAAAGAACACTGGTTACTAGAGAGGAACCAATATGGAGAACCACACATCAATTCAAAATATACTTTTTTTTTTTTTTTCCTTAAAGTATCTCAGGTTTTTCCAACTCAAGTTTTCAAGGAAGAAATGCAATGTTTATAAATGAAAATAGGAAGGCAACATCACAGATGTAAAGCTCTAACTCATGCAGAGCTGGATGCTACTCATATTTGTACATTTATTTTCTCCTTCACATAAAGTGCACTTTTAATCCTGTGGAAAGCAGGAAACTCTCTTAAGTGTACCCAGAAGGTATATTACCGAAGCAGTAGTGGAAATGATGCGTGTGCATGACTAGCCTCTAACATGTCACTGTCTGTGCTGCAAAGGGAAGGATGTAAGCACACAGTTAACCAGTTCTTAGAGTTGTACAACCCCTAGAATGGCATAGTAATTTTCTTAACTCCTCTTTCGTTTTTAAAAATAAATAAATAATCTTTTTAGCCTTGCTGTTATGTAACATGCATAATAGTAATCCCAGAATAAAGGCATGGAAAACATGCAGTATTTAAAGTACTAGGCTAGCTTTGGAAGTACTTCAGTATAATGAGTAGATGAAAAGCAGCTGCTTTTTCCATCCACACTTTGCAGTAACAAAGTCAGTTTTGCAAGAGACTAAAGATTCTGACAAATTGGTTGTTGTAGGTAGAAATTTAGGGGAAGTAACAAGATTCATCATATTCTTCTGGCATAAGTTACTGCTCCATAGTGAAAATGATTGCATGAAATACAGATTACTCCAGAGCTGATCTTTAACTCCCGGCACTCAAACTTTTCATTTTGAAACCTCAAGTTCAACAAAGATGTATTTAAATTGGAGTTTTGTATCAGAAAAACATGGGAAAATCTTTAGTAAAACTTTTCAAACATAATACAATTCTCTGAAATTCCAGTTACTACAGTAGGCTTACAATTGATGTCAGAATGGAGAAATGTTTTTTATTTTTAGAAGTATCTGTATGTCTGTATCTCTTCTTGCTGTATTCTTGTGTGAAATTCTATGGGTGTCTGTTTCTTCAGTCTGTTTGTCAGAGATATATCCTTGTTGAGGTTTAAACCCAGTCGGCAAATCAGCCATGCAGCCCTCGCTCACTCCCCCAGCTTTGCTCCACACACCTCCCCCCCCCCCCTCCCCGGGGGATGGGAAGGAGAATGGAAAGAATGTAACTCCCATGGGTCCAGGTAAGAGCAGTCCAGTAACTAAGGTATAACACAAACTACTGCTGCTACCACCAATAATAATAATGGAAATAACAAGGGGAGAGAATACAACCGCTCACCACCTGCTGACCAATACCCAGCCCACCCTGAGCAGTCATCTAGCCCTTCTGGGTAACTGCCCCCAGTTTATATAGTGGGCATGGTGTGCTGTGGTATGGAATACCTCCTTGGTCAGTTTGGGTCAGGTGTCCTGTCTCTGCTTCCTCCTGGCTTCCCCTCCTCCCTGGCAGAGCATGATGCTCAGAAAGTCCTTGGTCAGACTAAACATTACTGAGCAGCAGCTAGAAATGTCGGTGTTATCAGTGCTGTTCCCAGGCCAAAAGTCAAAACCACAGTACTGCACCAGCTACGAAGAAGGAGAAAAAGTGACTGCTACTGCTGAACCCAGGACAATCCTGAATTTTTCTTTCTCCTTGATGAAATAGCTTTTTTGTGTCGAAATCACTAATGTGCAAAGGAGAATGAGATTTCACTGCACAGAGGGATAATGAAATATTCAACTGGTTTCCTCCCCATTTACACCACAATCAAAGCTCTCAAAATTACTGGAAGATTAGAAAAAAACCAAACAGGTCTAACTTAAATCTGTTGTATGTTCAGAGGTGCATAAATCTGTAGGGAAGTAAGTGTATGCTTACTCAGTTGTTGAAAAGGAAGGTCCTTGTTCTAAGAGTCTGGGCGCATGTATGTTATTGATACATGTAGCACAAATGAGAGATGCAAAGTCTGCTTCAGAAGAAATCGCAGAAGGACGCTGTTCGCTTCACAGCTGTTGCTTATAGATTCTGAAATACTTTGAACTCCTAACTGATAAGTTATTGCAAAGGACTAATGCAATATCTGTTTATTAGAGGAACATGTGTTTTGGAAAGCCTCAGATCATTAACTGTGTGAGGAAAAAAATGTTGCAGGAAAGAACAGCAAGAGTGTAAACTTTCACACATTTAGACTATTAACTAGAGCTAAAATTAACCAAGGTGCCTGTTCACATTTAGATCGCAAGACTGAAATGGTCTTGTATTTCTCTGTTTCCTATAAGGAATAAGTGCACAGCTTGTGCCTGTTCGCTGGAAGTGTCAAGATGCTGCGTTTTCATTGCAGCTTTTTTTGCCCCCCCGACCCCTTTTTTTTTTTCTTCTAAAATGGAGGTTCTCATCCTCCTAGAGGCTTTTAGGAAGTGAGCTGTACAATCTAAACGTCCTGTGGTCCAACCAAGCAAACCTTGGTGCAGAATTAATGCAGAAAGCAACTGGCTTTGTTATACTGCAGACTGCCCTAGAGCTTAGGTTAACCTCAAGGCAGCTCTCTCTTAAGATTGCTACACCTTAGTGTAGCTGAGCCATTCCTACAGTCATAAATGGTCAATGGCACTTTTCCTAAGAGAGCTGGCTCCTCTCTAGCATGCAGGGTGAATGCTTACTTGCTCCCCAGAGGCTATCTGTGATCTGCTTCCTGGAGTAGCAGAGTGGAGCACATGTGAGTATGCTGCTGACTGTTGTTGTAAGGTCCTTAAAAACTTAAGTATTATCACTAATATGTGGGGGGTTTTTTCATAAATCTTACATTGCAGGTGCCATAGTTGAAGTTCAAGGAAGCTTGCTGGGATTTGTTGGTTTCTCCTGGGGTGGTGGTTTTCTTGTACAGTGTTCCTAAACAACTTGAATAAATTGTCTCTCAGTAGCATTCATATCTACAAAACATTAGGGGTTTTTTTTGAGGGGGTTGTTTTTTTGGTTTTGGGTTTTTCTTTCCAAAGTCACTCTCCATACGGAAATGATACTACTTTTTTCCCAAGTTTCTTTAGCATTTTGCGGTATAAGTGAGGTAATCTGCACTTTAGCTATCAGCTAAATCTAATAAATTTAACATTAAGAATAACAAGTTGTTATAGTTCTAGAAATACTTTTTTTTTTTCATTATTCACTAAATAGCTGAACAGTGGTACTTTGAACTTATGTGAAGTATTTTAACATGATTCTGTGGTATCTTCACATATCCCTCCATGATATGGAGGATTCAAATCCTTGCAAATTGTTATAAGGCATGTAAACTGCCTAAGACTGCTTTTCTCACAATGTGGTAGTTTACAATACCTGCATCTGTGTTAGACCACATCAGATGGGAAGTTTGAAAATGCTTTGAAATACAGTCTGATTAGAGTGAGCATCTGCCTTCAGCTTCTTTCACTGCTTGATGTGAAAATATCTAGAAGCCATTTAGACGTAATATGCGGTTTTCCAGTCCAGGTGTGCCTGTGTTTGCAGTTAATGTAACTGGAATTGCACATGATATTGAAATTATACCTGTTAATGAACATAGTGATTATGCAGTTAAGATCAGGAAGAGAAATGTCTTTGAAAAAGGGAAAGATAGCATAAACTTCTCTTACACTGTTTTCAGTAATGGATTTGAAAGCTCATGTGTCTTAGCACATAGAGAATTCATTAAAAATTAACTAAGTTGTCAATACCGTTTTTTCTTAATAGGTTTTCCTGCTTCAGTACTATGTGTCTTAACCATGTAAGTCTACATGATGCTTAAGTTCTAACACTTCTCATACTTTGGGTGAAGGTTAGACAGGCAATTAAAAGTCTGTGTGTTACTAGAGTTAGGAAAGTACTGGTAAAATATGTCTTTATTTTCTCAATGTACTTTAACACTAAATGGGCTTCACTTGCAGTTTCCATAGGATATGCTGGTATCTGCAAAATGAACTGAATGCTATTTTTTTTCTAGGTTATATAGGAGAAAAAGTTTGGGACTTTAATGTAGGACAACAGTCATTATTTACCTTGTTTTCTTTATCTCCTGAAATGTGTCAGTAAATGCTAAGGTATATACAGGAATTGCTGTTATCCGTGCATTCCTCTTTTGTAATTCTGGAATGATTTAGTGAATCTGTGTATAAGTTAGAGTTCTAGGTGAAGTGATGAAACAGATTTCTCAGTAATGTGTCGATATATTTGAAGTAGAAGTCTTTCTGCAGTCATGGTCTTTTATCACTGCAGAGCCATTAACTAATAGCTTCCATCCCAGGACAATGGAGTGAGTAGACCCTGAGGGAAAATAATTCGCTATAATAAATCTGCAGAAGCACCAGGCTACAACAACTGGATTTTGTAGAAGCAGACTGTAGAAACCAAGTATTTGTTACTATAATTTGTGAAAGAATAAGGCTGAAAAGTAATGAGTGGCACTCGCATAATCAGAGGGGAAGAAAAGAGAAAAAAGATGTGCTTTCTAGCAGAGAATTCTTGTTTAACTGTGAGACCAGCTGAAGAAGAAAGTGCAAAGCCTTGAAAAACAACACTTCAGTTTGGAAAAGAGTCCATGTACAGCACGGAACATCTCAGCACCCTTCAGGGACCCCAGCTTTAAGCCTAAGGAGTGATCTAGACTAGTGAGAGGAAGAAATTAGCTGAATCTGTTTGTCTTTTTATTTAGCTCTGGTTTTCTTGTGCTTCTGCAATAAAGATGAGTTTGTCTTGGAATCAAGAACCAGTGTTTTGTTCGCTTTAATTTAGTATATCATTGTTAAGTGAACTGTAAAATTAGTAGTGCTGAAGTCAGAGTTGGATGAGAGTACGCATGAGCTACGTGGGAGTCAGAAGAGCCCTGGACAAGTCCTAGGAGTCTAAAGCAGAGGTACCTGAAATGAAAAAGGAGGAGAACCAGTGCTAATGAGACCCCAGCCTAACCCAAACCCAGGGATATGAGAGCTGGCTGTTGCTCCCATTTGAGGAGCTGCCAGATAGGGAGAACTCGTGATATGTAATGCCTTGAGACTGTTGGCTGTGGGACTGTTCAAAACAACTCACTGATAGGAGTACAGAGTTTTCAGAACAACTCGTAAAGGGCAGTTGTCTGGCTCTGTAGCCCAGCTGGGAGAGGTGTTTTTGTGTGAAACATTTTATTTAGGTATTACCTAGATTCAAAAAGTGCCAACAGTACAATTTCAGTTCTAAGAAATTAAGACTGAAGGAAAGTAGGATAATAGGAAACAAGTTGGAAGTTCTTGACTTGATCTCCTTAAGGGCCACCTTGTAGGATTAGCAGCTCCAGCTTGGCTCTTGTGATTGCCAGAGTGAGAGGGGGTGACCTAGAAACCTGAGTGGATTTTGAAAACCTAACTTTTAGTGTTCACTCACAAGGGGAGAAGTAGGAAAACCATTTCACTCTGTCTTTGAGTTCAAAGCACTTGTGCCACACACAGAGGACAGTTCCTTGCTCTGATGAGATCTGGAGATAAGAAACTCTAAGCATCAGATTGTTTTGGACCTATTCCTGTTTCTCCAAAGGAGTGATTAACAGTATCAGGCTCCAGTATCCTGCTCCCACTCAAATAAGTGATACAGTTCCCTCAGTACTGGGTGAATATTTAAGAAGTTATTGCTGCCGCTACCCCATTTCAGTAGTTCATGTTGGTTTGCATCTGTGTCTTTGAAGGAATAGACAGGTAAGGAAGATGTGAAGTAGAAGTTCAGAGTGAAGAAAACTAGTGACATAAGCGCTTCAGTTTATGTATCAGTGGGAAAGCTGCCATAAAGACTAATGAATAGCCTAGGGTTGGCCCTCAGGTAATTTAGGCAGCGTTTTTTCCTTTAGTCAGGCTGAATGCTTCAGTGCAATTTATAAGTACTAAACAATTCATGCTTTTCCTTAATAAGATATATGGATATCTAAATACCTCTTGAGAGTAAGAAAATTAAGAACTACATTAGCAACTGTTAGCGAAGGTTTTTAACCCTTCATTCTGTGCTACTACTGAGACCTAGGATGTTAACAGGAATGCTATAAGGCAGTTTTGTTCCAATCAGGAAAAATAGCTGGTATATTACAACACTAGTTTCCCTAACGAATTCTGAAAGTATTTAAATTTCACATAATAGCTGATGTGCATTAATCTTGACCCTTGCAAGTCTGTATATCAACAGCAGTGTATATCAACAAGTAAACGGCCTGCTTGATGCATGTGCTAAGATGCTGGTAGAAGAGGAGCAGTGCTGCTGCTTTATGGTGGGGGGGAGGTATAACAGGGGTTCAAATGGGTAGATCTTTCCATTTGTGAGTAGTTTAATCATGAGAACTCCTAGTGGGTTTTCTCTCACTAGGGAAAAACAAAATGAGATTTTGTAGAAAACCTGAACTTACGTCAAAAGTCTGTTGTATCAACCTGATTATGGAGAATTGTCCCTTTATTGTTGTCAACCAAGCACAGGAAAAGCAAAATATGTATGTTTTCATTTCCCCACCCCACAGTAGGTGCTGCCTCATTTGGCTGTTTCTCAGACTACCACTGTGGCTTGAGTGTGCCTTTAGTTATCCCTAGAAGTACTTACTGGAAAACTAAACTGAATATATTACAGTATTTATTTTACCAGTTGCAGTGATATAATCCATCAGACGAACCAGGTCATTTTAAATGCTCGTACCAAATATTTTCCTGCTAGGCAGATTGTCTACTACCTGTAGAGCTTGTAGGCACAATCAGCAGAAATATAATACACACATCTCTCAGCTGATGTTGCTGTTCACTTTAGACCGCTGTGTCTGGAAAGGTAATACCTGAAAGTCTGACAAGAAAGTTTTCAGTGTTTCAGGTATTAACGAGGGTGGGTAAACCACACCTGAGCTGGTATGGGACTAGACTGCCTGCAGAGTCCTGGTATGGGGCCAGACTTTTTTCTGCAGTGGCTGCACACATGCGCTATCCCCTCCAACAAGGGCAACCTGGTTGTGCAGGCTAGAAAAGAGCAGGGGATATATCTGAGTAAGTTCCTGCTTCAGACAGTTCAACTGTGGAGCATGCTTAGTCAGCTTGGAGTAAACCTGCAAAGTGATTTTATTCCAGAAGTCATGCAGAAGGAAGGGACTGGTCTTTCTCTCCAGTCAGGCCCCTACCTGGCATGTCAGACCTTTCTCCTGTCACTGCACCAGTGCGGCTGTCTCATTCTCAGCAACTAGAAATAGAACAATTCGTTGCAGTCTTAATTTTTGTTAAATATTTGAAGCACTGGGACTCTCGGTAGTCATTTGGGGCCCCGAGAAACACCTTTTCACACATATCTCTTGTGGGAATCCAAATATCTGGGTAACTTGAGAGTCATCTTTATATGAGCCCATGGCTGGTACCACTGCATGTTCCTAACAATAGCACAGTATCACCCACACCCTCACAATAGCTGTGATGCTCCAACACCTCCATAATAAGGTAATACTCATT
This sequence comes from Psittacus erithacus, assembly GCA_009867235.2. Lineage (NCBI taxonomy): Eukaryota > Metazoa > Chordata > Aves > Psittaciformes > Psittacidae > Psittacus > Psittacus erithacus. The sequence goes on along the minus strand of WYDI02020221.1, from coordinate 64,716 downwards.
AAAAGCTGACTAGAAAGACAGTGGGCAGCTTGATTTGCTAGAGGTTTTAACTGGTTTACCACATGATTAGGCAGGCAGCAGAGCCAATAAACCAAGTGAGGCTCCGGTTAAATCATAGAATGCTAGAATGGTTTGGGTTGGAAAGGACCTTAGAGATGATCTAGTTCCAACCCCTTGCTGTGGTCAGGGACACCTTCAAGTAGACCAGGTTGCTCAAAGGCCCGCCCAACCTGGCCTTGTCTGGGAATGTGAGGAGGATGAAGGCCTTTTTTTTTGTGGCAGGAGTGAGATAGTATATTTCATGAAAGAATATACCTGTCTGGAAAGAGTATGAGTATTTTACTTGCTTGGAGAACAACATTTTAAAGGAATTTTAAGTCTTCCTTGTGCTCCTATGGAGATGGAGTGTTACCAATATCCATACAGAGTTGATAATGTATTTTGTATTATTTTTGATATTTTATGGTGAAGCAGAAATGTTCTTAGTTAACATTCTCATGAGGAAAGCCATTATTCCGTGAATGAACATCCTGAAAGGATGTTGGATTTAGCTATTTGAATTTTAATCTCAAAACTTTATTGGAAACAACGACTAATAGAAGAGTTAGTAAAGATCAGAGTTAAAAGCTTTGACAAAATCATCTTAGCTTTCAAAGTAATTTAGTGTGCCCCATGACATATTTATTAATGTATATATTAAGATAATCTGTATCTAATTTAAAAGTCACCCCGTAAGTAACAAAATATAAATTCCTACTTCCAGCCCCCTTGGTTAGCACAGTCAGCATGTTGTAAGCTAAATTGTATCTTTAGTCGTTAATATGCTCAATGATGCATCTTGAACGTTCTCAGTGTTTGAGTGATTGTGGCAAATCTGACCAGGATGGCAGAGTAGATAAATTCCAAACATTACCTTGCAGCACTGGGTCTTTAAACCGTAGCTGTATTCCACTATGATGACACTAGGGTACTGCCACCTGGGAGAAAAATGAAGGTAGTTTGACTTTTCTCAAAGAAATCAGATGCTCTTTCTTTTCCAACTCCTTATTTTGATGTAATTTATAGTTTTCTAAATTACCTATCTTTTTTGCTAGTTTTGTACATCAATTTTATTCTTGCATTCCTCCATTTTTAAAGCAATAGCTCTTACTTAGATCTCTAGTGAGAACATTGTTCTTCATCACTATCTGAGAATATCTCCTGCAGTGCTTCCTATAACAGAAATTAATGTGACTGACACCATTTTCAAAAGGCTTTTTTCAAACCAAATCCAGATAGAATTGCTGTACTGTAGCCATTGCGCACTGGTGAAGGAAGTCTTGAAGCTTCCTTTGCTCACTGCTGATCCCTGGCATCTCCTATTATGGCCTCCCAGAGCTACTCAGAATCTCTACAGAACTATAAATCTATACTGTCTGACATCTATTGTCAGAATGGGTAATATTTGTAAACTAGAAGAAGCTGGAGAGAGAACTCAGTTCAAACAACAAAGGCTTGGTATAGCTTTAAAAATACCGGTATGTTGATGGACATGTATTTTTTGTCTGAATACTGGCTTGTTCCCCTGTTGGGAGGTTTTTCAAATGCAGTCATTTAGAAAGGGGGTGAGATTGTTCAGGAAAGGTAAATAGATCTGGTGTCTGTGTTTGTTTACAACAGGATTGAGAGATGATATGCCTCTGTGCATTTTCCATTATGCGAGTGTCAGGTGACGGTCTGGCGTTCTACACAGTGAAAAGGATGTTTAATTTTCTGCTGTCTTCTACAAGTCAATGACAAGAGTATTTGTTACGTGACCTAAAACTGCAACTGCCACATTTGCCTTTTGAAGAAATAGTCAATGTTGCACGTTGTAAATGTCTTATTATAACAACTACAGGGATTATTTTTAAGCAACTTAATAAAATAACAAGTAATAGTTCAGACGCATAGTTTGTTTATATGAGCAAAATTGTAGATTCAACTTTTCAATTTTCCTTTTTCCAGTTTATTTGTTCTCTGTATCTAATTAGTTCAATGCAGAGAAAATTAGTTCAGTGTGCAATCTTTTGTTTTAAAGCTTTATTGCTACACTGTTTTTTAAATATCTCAAGCAAATGTTCAATTGTTATGAAATAACCATTTTCAATGAGTTGGGGTGGGGTTTTTTTTTCTGTTACTAAACTTCCCTGTTGGTCTAAATGTCAGGAAAACACAGACTTGCCAAATGGATGATTTTGGCAGAATTTACAAACTACCACTTTTGACACAATATAGTGATTCCTGAATTTATTTCAAAATTTATATTACTTCCTGACTTTAAAAACTTTCTTTCAATTTAGGTATACATTGAGTGCTTACTTCAGAGAACTATAAAGCTGTTGTCAAAATAGTTTTACAAGTTGCCAGAATAGTTTCTCACCATCAGAATAGTGTGCGAGTTTGCTACCTCTTAAAGCAAAAGGTACTGAAGCTGTACAGAATTTAATTAGGTCTCACTTTAGTGTTTGTGTCAGTTAAAATACATTTTGGAGCTGTCAGTTGAAGTTGGTAGATTACTGCAGAGATTTTTTTGTGACGAGCGTTAAAAGCATGCTGCTCATCCAACTGCGGGGTCTCTTTTTGCACGCCACGGCTATGCAATGAACATTCTCTTTGCATTTTTCTGCATGTTAGATTTCTGGATCATCCTGTAATCCTGCAGACAACCTTGGATGAGTTCTTGAGGAAGTATGTGAGGTGTCTGGCATTTGTTACCACTACACTAAATATTGTCCTGTTTGTCACAGCATGAGTGTAAAGTAAAAACTCAGACTCCAGCTTGCCAATATGGAGCTATAACGTATTGCTCTTAAGGCTGTGTGCTTGGCAGTGTGCTATGCCAGGGTGGGAGAGGACAGAAAATTCAGTGTTGCTGCACAGATGTTTGAGACTAATTGCCAGAGGGTAGACACCTGAGATTTACAAGCTTGCTGTGGACAATTGCTCACTGTTGTATCAGGCATCCATGAAAGATGTCATGTATCCCGTGCTAAGAAACTGCATAACTTGGAACATCTCCCTGAAAATTGAATCATTTTGTCTGCCCTGTGTAATGTATTAATGCTCACAACACTGATTTAAATCTGTGTGCTCTCAAGTCTCGCATCCTTTAACCTTGTTAGCCAAGTACTGAGCTGGCATCTTTAAAATTGGTTGAGGAGGAGTTTTCCTGGTTTACTGGCCCTAGTTCATAATAACTGAAGCATATTTCCACAGAACTAGTTCCTCTAAATAAATTGTTCTCAGTCAGATTCCAATAGAAGGGAGTTGAATTCTTGTTGCATTACCAAACTCAGAATCAGCTTTTCTCCATTATGGAAGGAGTTTACAGAAAGCTGTGGGCCAGGTGTGTGTGGAAATCGGGACAGACCTTCCACATCAGACTTCAGAGGTGTGCCTGGGGCCGCATAGAGATTCTCATAGCATTGTAATGCTGTTGGAAGGCAGTAAGCTGTTTCAAAATGCCCTTTTCAAACCATTGCCTTCCAAAGTGCTTACGGCTGCTATTTGAGTATTCTCATTAGAGAGTAACTTGACTGTATTTGGTACGAAATTTAAGTCCTGATTTATGATGTCAATGCTGTAAGCTGATTTCTTATAAAAGACTAAACACATTTAGTGTGCAGACTCTACTTCATTACTGTACCGATTTTAGGAGCTATTGAAAAAACGTCAGGTCAGTTTGCAATGATTTTGGAGTTTACTCCTTAACAGAATAGGGATGGGGATTGTGGGTATGTGGAGTTTGAAGTATGCATGAACATTTATTTACAAAATTGCTATAGTTTTGTTTTTCAAGTTAAAAACAAAGTTTGGAAAATATTTAGGTTTGCTTTATTTAAAACAAGGGTTATGTTGCCCTTTGCTTATTAGATGCTTCTATTTTAATGTAGCACTGTATTTTGTAAAAGGGTGCTATTGGGATGCAAAACAGATCAGAGACAATTTGCTTTTCAATTAATAGAAAAAAATGGGATTTCCAACATCATTTATTTTCAGCTAACTATTAATCAAGGACTTAAGATAATAGAAGCAACTAATACTGGACTTCTTTTTAAGCTGATTTGTTCCCTATGGCTCTTTCAGTGAACTAAATTTGAATTCAAATTATAAGAATGAAGTTTTCATTCGACCTTTAGTTGTATTTGCAATTATATTTTAGCGATAGATCAAGAGCTAGACAGATTTTATTCTCAATTTTTCCTGTGCTATTTTTCACATGCATACAATGTGGTCTATCGCAAGTTTGTAATGTCTTCTCTTCCTGTCTCTTTATTTGGAATAACACTAAGTATATTTTACATTAACACTAACATTTTCCTAATAATAACTTTTATACATGTATAACTACAAGTGAGTTTTTTACTATCATGTTGAATTCGACATGTAGTTTAGTCAAATATCTTAATAATTCATTTAAATACATGTTTTTTAAAAATGTAGGTATATTTTTTTAAAAGATTTCTCCATCACATGAACTGGTAGGCCTCCTAGTATTGGGTATTACAAAGGTAAAATATTAATGCAGAGGCAAACTTGAATTGTACGAGTTTTTTCTCAGAGTTTTCAGATCTTTAAAGTTCTAAACTCAGTCTTTTGCCAAGTTTAATTTTTCATTTGTAAGGTTAAAGATATTCAGTTGTTATCCATGTGTTTGGGTTTTAATGGCAGTCAAGCAAAATTCCTTTTAAAAAATGCAAATCAGGCTAATGGAAGCCTGCAACATATTGCTGAGTCATTTTCTGTAAATATTAAGGTAGAATCCTGTATGTGCTTACCTTTTGTACTCAAAAGTGTTATTCACTGTGGCTCTCAAACTGGAAATGACAAAGAGTAGGCACAAAATAATGAGTAAAATACACATTTTAAATTGTTAATAGATGTGCTGTCATGGGTGTATACTGCTTTTCTCTGAAGATAGAAATTATTAATGAAATGTTATCTCTCTTTTCTGAATTTCCAAAGAAAAAGTGAAGCACTATGTTGAAGTTTTTCTCCATGCTTCTGTCAGAGTTAGCTTTGCATCAGATTTCGGAATACTCATTGAAATGTTTTTGGAATAGCTACGAAGCTGCGGTTTACAGTACAGAAGTAGTGAAAGGTGTTTATATCTTAATAAGAACAATATTCACATTCCCAAGAGACTTTTTGTTTCTTCTAGCAGAGGACTAATAGTTAGCTGTGTTTTCTTTTTTGGTTTTGATGGGTTTTTTCTTCCTCATGAGTGAGGAAGTTTTCATAGTTAGATTGAATAGAGCTGTCATTCTAGCCTTGATGAAAGAACAAGAACTGACAAAATAATGACATTCAGTCTTTCGCATTTCCAAAGGTACTGTTTAATACAATTGAATGAGGGATGAAAATATGTCAGGACTGTCCCTTAAAGTTTTCTAGAAAGTCTTTTTGTAGACTGGAGCTCCATTCTTTAATTAACTAGTTATACTGACTATTTCAGGTCCCTGTATTTTGTTTGTTGATTATTCCCACTGAAATCTAGTTGCTATGGAGTAGATTTAAATTTTAAAAGTGGCTTTGTGGCATAAATTAGTAATTTTCTGGTCTTTGCCTTCATTATTTTGTAAATGAAACTGTTCCTCACTTCTAAGAAATTACCAGCTAGCAGTGAGGAACTGTTTCTCCACAGACCTTTTGTCAATGGGATCTTTGCTGTTGATTAAGCTCCCACCAAGGTCATGGTAGCTGGGCTGGTTCTAAAAACCTGCTTGTCCTGCCACGTTCTTTAATCAGTAACTGCAGTTGTTTGTGATTCATATGCGTAAATTGTAACTGTCAGACTGTCAATTTTATTTTTTCAGTTAGTAGGTACATCAGTTTCAATAGATGCAGTGTTGCAAACTTATGAACACAAATGTTTTCAGCTGTGAGCATTGTGCTATAGATGTCCTCCTTGTCTTTGTCTTTATTTCTCAGCAGTACATGTATACTACTTAGCTACTACTTGTTAAATATGCACAACTTTTCTCTTCTGCTGAGTAAGGCTTTTTCAACTTTCTTTAATTCCCAATTAGCTTTTCTCTAGCTAATAGCCTCATTAATGCCTAAAATAGTGCTGTATCTCTGAAGGCTGAAATCATCATGAAATGAAGCATCATGCATGTGTATAGCTTTTAATGGAAATATGCCAAGATTTCTTCCAACTGGGCATTTTTAGTCTTGAGTGTTTCCTTCCCCGAATTGCATGCTAATGTAGGCTGCTTGGAAATCAGCGTTATGCCTGAGAAACTGCTTTTGATTTTTTATTAGGCTGCATTTAGTGCCCTGTAACTCCCTCAGCAGGCCACATTTGAGTTCCAATAGCAAAATACTCGAAATGCTTTCACCTCATCCCATTATTCCTTGTTAGGGATTTAGACCCCAGACTGAATCCCAGGGCTTCAGCCTTTCCTCCTGGAGTATTACTCCTACCACCCTATACTGAACACAAAAACTCACCTAACATATTGTGAGGAAGCACTAAGCAGCAGCAGTGTATCTTTTTGTCCAACTGGTGCAGCAGAAAGGAAAACCGTGGAATACAGTATTGCTTGCTTCCCATTTTGATTTGGACTCCACTCCTGACTTTGTACCCCATCTTGTCCATCTCCCTCAAAAGCTGAGAAAGACAAGAGTCGTGTGTCATTGAACCAGCCAACAAATCAAGCAGCCTGGGCTCTTGAGATTTAATATTTCTGGGGAAATGGCAATAAGAATGTCTGTATAAATAAAAATAGCTTTGTATTTCAATGTTGCTTACAGGCTTTCAAGTTTGACTATTTATTTTTACTTATTTCTTTTGGATATACTTAATTCAAGTCACTATTTATACCAAAGGTCTTTCTTGCTATATGCTACTTCTCTACACTCTCAGAAGTTAAATGGACCATTGTTAAATTACTGCTTTTTGCTACAGGATAAAATATCAGTTCATTAATTTTTCATGATGGCAAGTAGGTGCATCCTCTTCTTAATGAAACCCCACCTGCCAATGAAAAGAAGTTATTTAAGAGATACCCCCTTTGCATGTATTTTTCTGCTTGAAATTTGATCAAATGATCAGGGAAAGGTTTTGAAGGTGTTTCTACAACTCGTTCTGAATTCTGTGCAATGCAAAGTCTCAACTTTATTTTTGTCTCGGAAGTACATGTCTGATATAAAATTCCCTTTTGGCAAGGAAAAGAGATTTTAGCATTCCACAAATCCAGATTCTTTTCCTTATGGCTATGTCCCAGTTGAAGCGTTAGATTTTCCTTGGAGATGTTTCACAACCAGGACCATGATTCTTTCAGCAGGGTATGGTGCACATCAGCTTCCTGTTGAAACTGGTTAATACTCCGAAGATGCTAAGAAATGTGTTGTGCAGCCTGGCAGTACTAATCCAAAGAGACATAAAATGGGAAGAATGAGACCCCTGTGTTTGGAAACATGAAAGTATAAAAAAAGCTGGTGCAGTGAGATTTGGTTAATCATTTTGGTTTTATTTTTATAGAAGAGCAGGAACTTGAATATTTCAGAATTGTATTTTGATAATCTCTCCTTCACACAGTGGGTTTCTTTGTTCTTTAGGGTGCAAGAGGAAAATAAATCAACTCATTATTTTCAGCGTTAAACTTTGTTTTCGTTCTTTGTTCAGAAGAATGGAAGAAACAAAATTAACGGTACTTTGTTCTTTGCACCTACAGCTGACAGTAAATAAGAGCAATTAAAAAATCATTTGTGTGAACTAACTACGGTTTGCTCATTTAAAAGCAAGTGCTGTACTTTTTATCTTGACCCGAAAAAAAGTTGAGTCCTATAACACCATTTTTTTTTTCATGTCATACAATGAGATACCTCAATTCATGGATGTCATCTCTGTCTACCATTCCAGGGGTCACAAGCGCAAACTGGAAGAAGATGATGCTGCCAGTGAATCCAGTAAAGAATCCAGCAATGAAGATGAGGAAGGAAGCAGTTCTGAAGCAGATGAAATGGCAGCAGCACTGGAAGCTGAATTGAATGACTTCATGTGATATTCATGCAGAAGATGCAGTCTGTAATTATATTTTACTTCTCATAAACGGATTGGACTTCAGATGAGTCTCTTATGTCAGTACTCAGTGTTTTTCCAAAATGTGTATGTATATTTTGCAAAGCAGCACAAGAGGTGACACATTATTTTACAAAATCAGAAATAGATGTTTTTAAGGTGTTTTATTAAAGGAAAATATACTTTTTTAAACAAAAAAAGTATTAAATGGGACTTGGTGTGCTATGCCAAAGACGTGTTAGGAGCTCTGCAGAACCTTCATATACAGGATGGTGATACAAAGATTCATGATTAAACACACAGCTTTTTAAGAATGTTGCAGTCTGCAGTTTATGGGTAATGGTCTTCAGAAATAAAAAGGAAGGAAGAGATAAAGGAGTTGAAATTGTCTGGGTAGTTCAGCAGGAACCTGATGAACTGGTCATCCTTTTCCACAAATAAATGCTATCAAGTATAGAGGATTTTTAAAATAAATAAAAAAAAAAGAACGATTTATATTTGTATAGAAACAGGTAATGTGATATGCAAGCTTGGTGAACTCTGCACTTGACCTCATCTGTCATTTGCTTCAAGGAGAATACATAATGATCAAAACTCATGTTTTTAAGTTACTTTGTGGAATAGTTGGGTTCTTTAGGGACATCATTTAGATTTTTAACTTTTCTTCTCTGTAACCAGAAATTTAGCACAGCATACTGTGTGATCCTGTATTGCCATAAAAAACATATTCACCCATTTGTGTTGTCTTGGAAAGAACGAGTGCTACTTCAGTTTAGGTAGGATTTAATTTCTTTGACAAGAGATCTGATGTAAAGTTTTTGTATATTCTATTTCATATTTGACCCACAAAACAGATTTTCTTTCATTTAATAAAAATTCATTTTGTACGCTTTGTTTCCCTTTCCTGTTCATTTTCTTCCATCAAATACAACACATCTTTCCTTAGTATCTTTTTTTTTTACTCTGATGAAAATAATGAAAAACACTGAAAGGAAGAGCAAATTCATAGATCCAGGCAAGTAACTGAGACAGAGAATGGAAACACTAGCTCAGGAGATTCCCTTTCTTTTGGTACATGAACTCTTATATTCTGCCATTTTCTCAGGTCTCTTTGACTGGCCTCTGAAGGTACTGTAAGAATTACTGCTCTGGTATTGAGTTTCTGAGTCTAGACCCGTGGTTTATTCTCAACTGTTAGCAACTGGAGAGAAATCCCTTTAAAACATGTTTGCAAAAAAAGACTCATAAATTCAGATATCATGGTTAAAGGGAAGTACTTTCTGGTGTAGAAGTACTTAATTTTGCCACTTGGCGATAAGACAGAGAGAATATTTGAATAGAAGCTCAGCCAGTTTTCAAATAAGAGCCTAGTTTTCAAAGCTTCATAATGGCAATAAAAGGAAGACTGAGAAAATAGGAGAAACTTTTCAGATTAGTACTGCTTTTCCACTTCAGAATGTAACGTCAGCATCCACAAGACACAAATAGCTTTTTCTGTGGGAAAATGTTCAACTTCTTGGACGTTTACACAGGTATCCTATAGCTGAAGTCTACAGTGGCCTGCCTGCTGTAGCTCTCTGTGAAAACAGTCAGGTTGTCTCCGAGTGAGTTTCATTGTGTAACAGAAGAAAAATACTAATGCTTGTAAAAGGGGAAGTCAAAATACTTTTTTCAGCAACTTAAATGCAGCCTTCTCAGCTATCAGAGGATGACTTCTTGCAATTAAATACTAAGTATGATATGGGTACGTTTTGTGTTTTCTTAGATTAAGCCTAGTTGAAATAATTTGAAATAATACCAATTTTTTGGATTGCTGTGATGCTGCAAATGACTTTACGGGTTTCATCAGAAACTCGTTCTGATTGATGATCTCTTCCAGTCATGCAGCTATGTGGCAGCAATGAAACTCTGAATGTAGACACAGCCAGCGAGTAAACCTGGGTAGGTTGTTGTTAGCTCAGCAATGTGGCACCTTGGTTCAAGCTACTTGTTGGATGCCATGTCCCTGGCACGGCAGCTGTCTCACAGTGCTCATGCAGTGATTTCATACACCTAAAGTCGGGCTAACTTTTTGGTGTGAAAGGCTGTATCCTTTTCCCAGTTTTATTTTATGGCTGATGCTTTTGACTTAACTGGTGGTTTGTGCATGTCTGGGAAGGAGCCCTAAAAGTGATCAGTACTCCACTAAACCAAATATCATCTAAACTTTGTGTAAACACAGAGCAAGAGCTCTCCGCCAGACTGCAAGCTGCATCTATCTAGGGGTCCGGTGCCAGTGAAGACTTGTGTGCCCCTATGGGAGCTGCAAAACCTGCAGTTGGTACTGCACACAGAGGCCCCAGGAGCAGGCAGCATGCTGACAGGATTGAAGCCAAACAGTTCTCTTAACATTGAAAATTCTCACTTTGACATTGATTACTCAGGTATCTCTAACAGCCCCTGCTCTCAAATCCTTGCAGTGGGGGTACGTAGTATGGGGTGAGGGTTCAGAGGCACCAATCCATTGCTCACTGCCAGAGCAACCCAGAAATCTGCTTTCTGTCTAGAAGTAGGCTCCTGCTCATTCAAGTATCTGAATGTAGTAAACTGGTCCCTAGCCTCTCTCTGCACTGGCAGGGTGGAGAAATGGAAACTGAAAATTTGATAGATGGTAAGTTAAATGCCTTGGCTAACCTGCCAGCAAGAAGTGTTTTGATGTATGAAGTTATCACTCACTCCCACTTTTTTTAAGATGCAGGAACATCCTAGAAAAGACAAAAAAAATGTGTTTTGTGAAATGGCTTTTAACTCCTTATTAAGTAACCCACATTTCTTGACTAGTTGGTTTATCCTACCTTCGTGATCTACTTCCATAGGTTAGATAGCTAGCAAAGATGTGCTGCCAGGAAGGGCTCTCTTAAAGCAGAATCAAAGACCAGATTCCTGCTGAGGCTGTTGAACTTGGGCAGTGCTGATTTCTGAAGGTGTACCAGGCATGGAAATGAGCAGGGAAGGGTCATAAAGTGAACCATGTTTCATTAAGCTTTCTGAGCATGTACTATCACTGCTGTTCGGGAAAGACAGCTCCTAAGGTCTGACAGTGGTTTAAAAACAGGTAAGAGCAGTCATTTCAATTTAAAGACCAGCAGCTTTACTTTTTCCATCTCAACTCAGTCTCTGCAGTTCTAAAGAGAATAGGAAAACATCACAGCTCTTTGTGGGGGTGTAGCAGGACCCATGACAGAAGCAAAAATCATCAGGTAGTGACTAAGCTTTTCTCTGGCATGTGCTGGGGAGGGCTGAAGACAGGGCAACAGTGTCACTTAGCGCTGAGATGTGAAAAACTCCAAGCGTGCAAATGCTTTCACTGTTGGGTTATGTGCATATGTGGAGTGGGCCCTCACGTCTTCTCAGTGTTAGATAGTAACATCCATTGCGGAGGATGGAAAGTCTCAAGTTTCCTTCTTGGCACTACTGCTTGCAGAATAGGTTACTGTCTTACAAGTGTGAAAATCCACACACACAAACCTGGAGCTATACCTTAAGATTTCTCAGCTCTGCCTACTTTTACTACAGTAAAGATTGCAGTAGATGACAAGTTGCAGAATGGCTATATAGTGGTCCTGTTAACGAAGTGGATTTTTTCATGTAGCTGACAATTCAGCGCGAGAAGTCTCCCATAAATTATTAAGTCAGGCTTTGCCGAAAGGAAAACATTTGTGAATAATTTTTAATTAAAGACTGAAAGTGCACATAAATCTTAAGTTCTTAAAAACATTTTTTTTAAGTAGAAATGTTCCCTGATAGTTATCCTTCAAGTTGAATCAATACCACAAGAAAAAATTAGGTGTGTTTACGTGATATAAAAGTTAAAAGAGGATGGAGACTGCATTATTTCTTTTGGTTCTCTCCTCAGCACAGCCTCCAAATCTTCTTTCTTTTCCTTGTTGAATTCAAGTTTATGTACACTCTGTGGGTCACTCCACACCTCATCTTGGCTTGTCTCCTTCTATTCTTCAGTGAACCCTAGCCATCATGTGCCCAGTTCTGTCACCATCGCTGTCTTTATCCAATAGGTCCCAGTTCTCACTACCTGCACACAAGCGATTTATGGTTTTTTTTCCTATCCAACTAATACAACCTTCTGTTGTCACTTCAGAAGTATTTAAAGCCCAGCACCTGGCACAGCCCCTTCTCCCCTCCCTCACTGAGGAACAGGAGGCAGCAGGATCTGATCCTCCAGGCAGCATCACCTACCATGGGCTGGTTTGCTACAACTGCGTGCCCAAGGCTCTTCAAGGCCAGGTTGGATGTGTCTGAGCAACCTGATCTAGCTGAGAAGTGCGTATTTTTGCCCTACCTGTGGGATGGAAAACTATGTTAACAGCTTGCTATGTGCTGCTCTCTTCCACTGACCTGTCCTCTGTGAGTCACTGTGTCTTGCCAGGGCACTTGGAAAGGGAATGTAGCCAGACCTTCCTCCTGAGTCACCACTGCTCTCTTCCTAAGCCAAGCTATCGCCAGAGTTGGCAGACAGTAACTATTGCAAAGCCATGTAGGTTTAACAGGTGATGATAAAACATCCATCCTTCCTTAAATTTGCTGTGGGACACGAGTAGTGCAGAATTTCCTTCTCTGCCCCTTCCACATCTGCCACAAGAAGTCTTGAAAAGGCAAATCACGGGAACCATAAGGGAGAGAAACCCTGGTCAAAGACCCTCAAAAGGGCTGCATCCTCCTCCCTTTCCCTTCTCTACTATAGACCAACATCTCTTAGTCCCCAAGAATGTTTGCCTGCCTTGCCTGTCAGATTTTGGCTGTTGTTGCTCTTTCACAACAGGCAAGCTGTTCTCACCAAAGCACAACCTACCATTGCTATTGACCAACTGTCAGCAGCAAAGCCCATAGGCAACAGCCTCCTCCTCATCATGCTGCCTTCAGACCAAGCGTGATGAGGAGGTGCTTTTTGGCAGGGAGTACAGCAAGAAGACAGAAAAGCTTTTTATCTTCTCAGACCTACCACTATGGATATGTATGACCCTTTCAGGACACAAGTATTAAATGTGTCACTTAGTGCCAATATAAAGGGTCCTTGAGAAGTTCTCTGTTTTAATTAAGTAGATGTGTTTGGTCCTTGGAGAGCTCAACATGTACTTGGGTGAATAAATGTTTTAATAATTCAACTTCGTTTCTCCTAATCTCATAGCTGCATCCCACAGGAAAGCTTTCTTTTCGTTGACGCTGAATACAAAATGAAGAACGTTCCATTTAATTTCTTTTTTACTTTCTGTACTTGTATCCAAGTTCTCAGCCAGCCTCTGAGACCACAGGGCAGCCCTACTGCAGGACCAACACACACAGCAGCCCTTTGCCAACTCCACAGAATACAGCCACCAGTTGGCATCCTTCTTGTTCTACCTCCAGGGCCTGCCCAAGGAAGCGATGCCACCTCTGAGCGTATCTCAGAGCAATAGCCATGTGCCTTCCAGTATCCATCTGCTTCACTGACCATCACCTCACTGGTGGAAATGGCGTTTCAGCTTGCCTGCATGAAACACATCTTCCCCCGCAGTTGGCTCCTCCTGTGAGTAATTCAAGCCACTTTTCAGCACTTTTTGAGTTTGCACTGTGTTTTAAATCTCTTCCTTTTTAAAATGCAGAAAGCAGCTAAGCAACTGAAAGCAGGCCCCAGGTGGGCTGCGGGACAGAAAAGAAAAGAAACTTAAACTCTAAAAGTAGTGATTTGCCAGAATAACTCATCCCTCATGACAGAGTCTCTGCTTTGTGCGTGTTTAAGCTGAATGTACAGATCAGGCATTTTTCCAGCTCACTGTACAATCTACGATTCCTGATGGGCCTGAGATGTGCATTGGATTTAGCACTGCAGTTCTGTGATGCGGGTGTTACTCTGTAAGGTTGTGACCTGAAACAGCCTGTCTGCACAAACGGTGTTTTATTGGTGAAATATGGAACACACACCCCCTCCTCCCCGCCGTACCCACACACACGGATAAGTCACCATGCCACTCATGTTGTCTGGGTGCTTTTAAGGACAGGAGGAGGAGAAGAAATCTGGCCCTAACAGATTGAACCTGGTGATTAAAGGTTGGACACTGAGTCCTTACATGGTCTACAAGGGGAAGAATGGTGTTAAAACAGCAGTTTTAACCGCTGTTAACCCAGAGGTTAGAAATTGTCCTCTATAGCATGTGCCTAGGGGTCCTTGCAGCTCAGTGGGACTGTAACAGCCGCCTAACATCTATTAGCGTCCTTGTAACTTGAACTGAAGTCCTAAAGTACACAGGCCATCAAGCAGGGGCTCCTTATTTGCTTCATTACAAGGAACATAGCTCTGCTCATCTGCATGCCCTCTGCAGGGCAGTGGGTGCAAACTGTTGCATGAAAGGGGTTAATTTCGGCTGCAGCCTTAAGTAACTTTTATTTTAATTGACTGCACTTGACATCTCTGAGGCCCAGGAACTAACAGCCACAGCAGAAGTGCTAAGGAATAAGCCCCTGAGTAACTGGTGGTTTATCCCCAGCTTATATCATTTACCTCATTTTGGTGCTGCCTGCAGCCTTCAGCTGTTCTTTGTTTGCTCAGTTAATAGATTTCACATGCCTCAGTGCCACGTCCCTCTCTCAGCTAAACTAACTCTCTGCGTAGGCACACAAAATAACTTCCCTCCATGTCCTCTGCCAGTGGGTTAGAGTGGAGATAACCTGAGCACTCTGTAACTGGGATACAGCAGCTGCAGCAGCCCCTGGCCACAGTGCTTTGCTGTGATGTAGCACATGCCATGACGCGAGTGACAACACAGAAGCAACTACCGCTTTCAAAGAGCAAACGCTAAAAATGCTGCCTATGCAGGAGAGGGCTGGGTTGCGACTGAACTGCACCTCAGCTACCCTGGGCTGCAACTACCCTGAAGCAACCCTGGAGCAGGGATGTGCAAACAACCTCTGTGCTCTGGGCTCTGTCAGGGTTCAAGTGAAGCAGATTGTCACTGTCAGTATGAGCTGCATGCTTCATCACCCTGCGCCCTCATCTGGAACCCAGGTCTTGGTATTAGGAGCACAAAATGTGTGGCTGTTTTTAGGTCCCTCCCATTGCTTGTTGTCTTTGTGCATGCCCCTAGTGCTGTAAAGGGCTGCAAAACACCACTGGGATCCCAAAAGGGCAGCTCCTGCTTGGTGGAAACTGCCATATCTCCCTTGACGTGAACCCTGAATCCCTCCAAGAAGTTCAGGGTGAGGAGGTGCTCTCTGGCATCTCTGAAGGCTGTCAAGGACCACTTTCTGGATGACAAATAATGATGAAGAACTAACTCATGATCCTCCTCTGGGTCACTGTGGAAGCATGCGGTATTTGGAAACCTGGAGAGCACAAAGGAGAAAATGCTTTCATTGCTTAGAGTTTCCTGATGGGATATTGAAGGCTCAGTGCTCGTAGCTCTTGTGTTACAATGTTCGCTTGGCGTTCTTGGAAGATATTTAGCTAATCAGTATAATTTAATACATTTGTATGTGTAAATATAGCTGCACAACTCCTACAATACGCTTTTGCTACAAAGCTGGCAGTTACCAACCCTCTTTCCGTTTAAAACTGTGGTTTCTGGAGTTTGCTAACTGCATGAATTTCAATTTGCTGGGGAAATTTGCACTTTAAGAAAACATGATTTTCTTCTCGTACTTCTTCAGGTTGTGAAGCAAAGTTTGAAAGTGTGTCTTGGCTGCACTGCTGGGAGCACAGCACCAGTGAGCATTCCTGGTGGGTTTTATGCTCAGCTCATGGCTTTGTGAGGGTTTGTGTGCAATTTTGAATGTGAGGGGCTATGAATAATAACAGTGGGCTTGAGGCAACGGGGTGCAAACAATGTGAGATCTCCCCACTGGGCTGAAATCAAACTCCTTCAAGTCTTTTGTAAAATTTTGACACAGCTCAAAGAAATGTTTTCTGAGCAGCGTGTGGGCTGCAATATTGGGAACGGGTTCTTCCAGTGTTAACGAGCAAGCATCCTGCCTCAGAAATTATATCCAAGCATTTTCAGAGCAGGGTATCTTATAAATATATTCTTTGTGTTCTGATATGTGAGGTGGGGCACTGGAGGATGCATCTGCTTTCTAGCAGAGATGACCCGAACGATGTGGTTCAAAGAGAGGAGTTTGAGCTCAAAAATAAAGCCTCACTATGAAGTATCCTACAAAGCTAGAAAGCCAGACAATGATTCAGAGATATCTGGGACAAGACGCATGCAAACCACCCCAGATACTAATGACTTCACTTGTAGTAGCATGACTGTGAGTCAAAACTTACAAGCATCCTTCTTGTTTCAGACAGGTTTTGCCCCCGTAAAGACTACCTGACATGCAGGCACCGAGTGAAATTTGTCTAAGGCAATTAACTGAATTCCTACTTGCTATTTGCTGTCCATTACTCAGGCATTCTGGACCAAATGTTTTAAAATATTTTCAATATCCCATCCTGAAATAGTCAACATGCAATTCTTCATCGCTGCTTTCAAGAGCTGGGCTTGTTCAGCCTGGAGAAGAGAGGGCTCTGGGAAGTCCTTACAGCAGCCTTCTAGTACCTAGAGAGGCCTACAAGAAAGATGGGGACAAACTTTTTAGCAGGGCCTGTTGCAACAGGACAAGCGGTAATGGTTTTAAACTAAAAGAGGGGAGATTCAGACAAGATTTAACAAATAATTTTTTTATGATGGGGATGGTGAGACCCTGGCACAGGTTGCGCAGAGAGGTGACAGATGTTCCATCCCTGGAAACGTTCAAGGTCAGGTCGAACAGGGCTCTGAGCAACATGGTCTAGTTGAAGATGTCCTTGCTCATTGCAGGGGGATTGGGCTAGATGACCTTTAAATGTCCCTTCCAACCCAAACTGCTCTATGATTCTATGAAAGTTATCAAGGCCCTGAAGCTGAGCTGCTGCACCAAGTTGATTTGAAGCCTGAATTTTGAAAATATAAAAATAGGCTTTTAGCAGCCTGCCTGACAGAGGCAGAGATGTTGTGTGGGCAAACTGTTCCAGAAGATGGCTGTGCAATGGTTATTAAGAGCTGCACTTCCATAATAACAGTGCTGGGAGGTTTCCTTAGTAAAGAATGATAAGTAAGTTTCGACTTCTTCCTCACTGAGACCTGGAGGCAGCACCGTGTTTGGTTAGATCTGGTGCATTATCCTCTAATAGCTAAGCAATATATTTCACTTGAAGGATGAATAATGGAATGTTTTCTCTCCCTGCACCTCCCTGCCACCACTTTACTTTCAGAATAGCATCTTCCATTGTTGGTTATTGTCATTATAAACTAATTTCCCCAACCACTGCTTTAACAATCATTTACTGACTTCTAGGCATTAAGCAAAGATTGCTGCAGCATAATTGGATTAATTTAGAGACTGACTTTGAACAGCATAATTGATTTGAATTTTATTCTGTTTTCTCTAGCCACTTCTCTCACTAAAAATCACAACGTGGCAAGATCTGTGGGCACAGGCATGGGCTCAAGTCTTCTGCAGGCAAAGTCCTTGTGGATGGGAGCCCTCCCCTTTCTATGTGTGTATCTTCAGCCATGCACTATGCATATGGAGGTGATCCCTCCAGGGAGGGATCCCCGCTGGGCTTTATGCCTCTTCCTTTTGCCACCCTTTGCAGGGCTTCTGGTGCCGCAGAAATCATGAACTGACTCACTTCTCAACCATCACTGCAAGGGTTGGGTATTACACATGGTAGTGTTCACGATGGGAGGAAGGCCAGAGAGCTGAAAATAAACATGCTAGTATTTAACTGCTGATAAATACCACCATGTGTTTATGTGACTTGCAAGATGTGGGACCCAGGTGACAAATGACCCAAGGCAGCAGCCCACACAGCTCTGACATACGTCATGCTGCCTGAAGAGTTTTGTTCTCTGACACTGTGACATTGGGCATAGGTACTCCTACACCTAGGAGGCAGCCTGCCTGCCTCTCTGCCTGCCTTTCTGTGCCCATGAGGAGCCTGCTTCAGGGATGCCCCGCTAAGGCTTGGCCCTAACATCACAGTGACATTTCCAGACATTTAGCTGTGTTACTCCAGTACCCAGCACAGGAAATGTTGCACTTTGCCATGATTTTTTACTGGGTTTTGATTCCTGTTGTCTTCCAGACACAGGTGTGGAGCAGGGAATGCCTTGTGGACACTGCGGCAGGACCTGCAGGTGTCTTGTCAGGTTTCTTAAGCACATGCTCACCTGGGATCCCTGAAACAAGCTTCCTGGTTCACTCCCAAAGCTGTCTTTTTCTGCGTATGTCTTCTCTTGAGTTTTGTTACGCATCTTAAGTGTTGTTAAAGAACAAAAAACTTTGGGTTTTTAATTATAATGTAGAATACAGGCTGAGAGAGCTGGGCTTGTTCAGCCTGGAGAAGGCTTCAAGGAGACCTTAGAGCAGCTTCCAGGGCCTAAAGGGAGGTTACAAGAAAGCTGGAGAGGGTTTTTGACGAGGGCAGGTAGGGACAGGACAAGGGGGAATGGCTTTAAACTGAGAGAGGGGAGATTGAGATGAGATCTGAGAAGTTCTTCCCTGTGAGGGTGGTGCGGCCCTGGCACAGGTTGTCCAGAGAAGCTGTGGCTGCCCCATCCCTGGCAGTGTTCAAGGCCAGGTTGGACAGGGCTTGGAGCAACCTGGTCCAGTGGAAGGTGTCCCTGCCCATGGCAGGGGTTGGAACTGGATGAGCTCTAAGGTCCTTTCAGCCCAAACCATTCTAGGATTCTATGAAAAATAATGAAAATACCAGCTGAGCAGCATGGCCGCAGCCCATTCTCCTACATAGCTCTGAGCTCATAGCACCATTTCCACTCCACTCAGCTGACTGCAAAGGTGCTCAGCATGTGCCCTTCCTGCTGCAGGAAGGGGCTGTCTGGGACATTCAGGCAGTGGTTACCTCAAACACAAACCTGCCCAGTGCTAGTTAGGATCCTAGCATGAGACACTCAGGCTCATATTACCTGGCACGACTTACACACAGTCAATGGACCTTCTGAATTCCCACCAAGCCCAAGGCTGCTGTCCCACTAATTTCAGCAAAGCCAGGATGTCCCTGCCATGTCTTCAGATAGTTAAACACCAGCACCTGCAGTCTGACAATCTTTGCACCCACCACAAGAAACTGACAGCTTGCAAGAGATTCTCTCCCAGCACTGGTCCTGGTCCTGGCAGCATTCACACTGCAGCTCTGGGCACTGCTTGTAAAACAAAAGCCCAGTGGTGGCAAACATGAGCTGCACCAGATCCATGACAGTGCTGTGGGATTACCTGCACCAGCAGACAAGTACTCATAAACCTACCCACACACACAGACATCCTCTGTGTGCTTGGCTTTCATATTCATGCATGGCAGTGTGCTGCTGTGATTGCAGGAAAGGAAAGGAATGGGATACAGCTGCGTCACCGCTTCCCACCCTAGTGCCAAGAAACAGCAGCGCTAGAAGGGATGTTGAAACTTAGGGCTTCATGCCTTTATCCCTCCTACTTATTTGACGAAAGAGAATGATGTTGCCCAACATAAAGCTATAAAATCTGGGCCTCCCAGCAACCTGGAACCCCATTTCTAAAGACATCACAGACACCAAGGGTGGAGACAAGTCATCCCCATCACCCAGTGATGCAGGGCATTCTCTTGAAAAGTCAGCTGCTCTTCAGCTGTCAGCTCCTGCTGCAGTCACCAGCCTCAGGGTGCATGCACCCTGCCTGTCCTGCTGCCTGGAAATGCCACAAGACAGAGAAACACTTGCCCTGATGTTTTTCCATATCAAACCGCAATTTTCCATACCGCCTGCAATTGCAGGTTGAGTTCATGTCCACATGAACACAAGGATCCTTGTAGACATGTCCATAAAAGCATGTTTGCTACAAGGCACATAATAGTTCTACCCACTCCTTCTCCTACTCAGTATTCTCTTGTAACGAATTCCTTAATGGTTTGTTGAGTTAGTGGAAAGAATCCAAAATAAAAACATTAGCCATTTCCTTAATGTTTTGCAGGAGTAGGTGCCAGCAAACTGATGTCCAGGAAACTTTTCCTCCTGATACCTGAATGATAGCTTATAGGGGTCAGCCTTGCCAGCTTTTGCTAACCTTGCTGCTTGCATTCCTCAAAAATGTCACAGCCACAGACACTTCAATCTTCTGTGGCTCTTCAGCTCTCAGGCTTTGGTAGGAGATGCACCTCTATGGCTGCCTTTAATCACTTGCCTTTTGGGTTTTGCTCCCAGCTTTCCAGATTCTCCCTGGTATCATAAAGCCAAGAAGAGAAAAGGGGACTCCAGAAGTAATACTGCTGGGCTCATGCAGCACCCCTACCATAACTCCTCTTCCATGTGGCTCAGCCACATTTGTGCCAGCCATTAGCCAGTGCAGAGCTGGAAAGGGGTTAATGTAAATCACTTGAGATGCTTCTCTTTCCCTTGCTGAATAAGTTGATGTTTCAAGCATCCAGCCCAACCTCTGCTGTTGTGTTTGTTTTAGTATCTCACTATGCAGCAAACCTGCTGCAGCACTGCCTTCCAGGAGGCCCTGCTGACATCCAAGCCCTGCATTCCATCGAGCCACATCTCAGCTGTGGCATCACCTTAGCTGGGCACAAGGCACCTAACAGTAGGTCAAGTGGCTTGTAGGCATCACAGTGCCTTTCCTAGTGCCTGGAAAACTTTATTCCTCTCCGTGTACTCCTCTCCAGTCTCCACTCTCTCAGTTAGTCATACTCCCCTTTTCACATGCACGCCCTTTCCATGCAGATATTACAATTATGCAGGATGTAACGCACTGGAAGATTTCTTTTCCCTCCTCCACAAATATCTAAACTTATCCCTAACTACCTACCTAATCTGTCTATCAGATACAAATGTCCCCAGCATTTGGGGGTGTTTGGGCTTGGGATTCTGATTCAGGCTTCTCTATAGAAAACATTGAAAGGTCACTGCATTTTACTTCATCCAGCAAATAAAGCTGAAAGCCGTTCATTGCTACTGTATGAATGTACTGCCTAAACCCAATATCTACCTGCAGACAGTGTGACTAATTTGGGTCTGAAAGAGTTTTGTGTAAGTATTGTTTTACTTTTAATGTTCTCTTTACTTTTCATCACTTCTTTAAATCCCACCGAAGGCAAACTTTCTCACAAATTGATGTCTTGGCATTTTCACTCCATGATTTTGACTCTCTAATGGCAGCAGGGGAATAAGCCAGTTGATTAAACTGTCCAATCAATTGCCCTCCTGCCTGTATTATGTGTGTTATTTCCCACCGTACATATTCAGCATTGCATTCTATGATCATTAACACAGTGGGTGCTGTTAGACAATGAAAGCCAGCAGCACGCTAATAAAAGGTTTAATGAATAACATGATATCCTTACCAACAGCTACAGAAAAGTTGGTTCAGGGAAACAGGAACTGTGTGTTGGGGCACATTGTACATGAAATAGGGTTATTTGTGCTAATAAGCAAATACTCCATTATCACAGGGCTGGTGCTGAAATGCTGGACTGGAGAGAAAACTGAGTTTGAGGGAAATATCCCCCTGGATCAGAGGTGGACAGAGCAGACATTACCTCCCAGCAACTCATTTTCTATGCTGTGCAGCTTAACTGCTCAGCAGGGCATTAATGCCAAGAAATTTAACAAGCATTTTTCCAGTTTCAGCACTGCCAGGTTGCTGAGCCACAGCGTCACTCTTTGGTCTCTAAATTTGCCATTCAAATCTTACCCACTGTTTTCCTCTGCTTTATTAAACAGGACAGAGTGCTGCCCTTCTTCCTGAAGAGGTCAGCCTTGCAGCTGCCCAGTTAGGGCTTCTCATTCCCAACTGACACCCTTTCCCACTGATGCTTTTGTACTTGCCAGGCTGAGAAATCCTGTGAGCATCTGCTGGGCAGTCCGGTTTTCGCACAGCTGGACTTGTCAAACAAACAATGCCATTCATCCAGCATAGACTCATTTTGTGACCAAGAAACACTTCAACCAAGGAAAGCAAAGACTGACTTGTGGTGGGATGGAGGTTAATTCATGCCTTAAAGAGTCTCACAGAGAGTGAGAAGCAGTTAGCCAGCTGTGGGCAAGGCAGGGGCATACAGGCAGTACCAAGTCAGCTGGATGTGGAAGCTCTTGTTGCTCTTTCCTCTGGCAAGAACTGAGAAGCTAAGGGAGGGCAAGGGAACATCAGTAAATCTGAGCTGTGCACCCAAATCTGCCCACTCCCGGATGCCTTCTCTTATGCATTTTTTCTCAGGTTTGGAATGGGCCAAGTGAAGCTTCTTTCATTATGCCTCCTGCAAGATCACTGTGCAAACTAACAGGATGCGCTGTTAGGAAAGGGAAGGTTGACATCCAGTCTGAACTTCTCTTTTCTTAGTTTCACCTACTTACTTATGTTTTCTTTTAATTTGCTAGTTAAGTCCCTTTATCTACATTGTTTATGGTTTTATACATTTCAAGACTGTTTCTTTGCTCCTAGGCTGTACTTGTCTCTTAATCTAACTAATATGTCTTGAAGTCTTTTCATTCTTCCTTGCAAATCAGACTTTGGACCTTGATGAATCCATTTACTGTGCTGATCTGAATTCTCTCCTATTCATCAGATCTTCTTTATCTCATAAAGAAATGAACCAGCTATTCGGGGTGTGACTGTGAAAAGATTGTATCTGTATATTCCAGCCTCATTGTATGTTGCTCTGGCTATTTTACCTTGCTATGCTGCATTGCAAATACAGTCCCCTAAGATTCTTTTTGTGTCATCTCTTTGCAGGTTTATCTGATTGTGCATGTTTTAGATTGTTCTTTCCCCTCATGAATTATAATAGCTTTTCATTTTGATTGGGTTTTATTCCATGAATGCTATCTAATTTTCTCATATTCTTTCTGTATTTTTTAACTGGGTGAGTTCTTTCCTATCTTTTAATGTCTTTTTTGTATTAGTAATTTCCCTCAATTTAATATATCTGTGACTTCCATTAATATCTTCTTTGTCCTCTACTTTAGATAATTAGTAAAAGCATAAAAGAAGAGATGCACTTTATTTAACAAATGTCTCTGCTAGTGTCCCTGCTGACATTACTTCAACCATTTGCTTACAATGTTTAATTTTAATGATAAAGGACATTATAATTTCTTTAACCATAGCAAATGATGCTGAGATGAAGATTCAATAGACACTCTCATAACAGGAGGAGGTCATATGAGATGACCACTGCAGTCATCTTTTGTCTGCAAAGTCTGTATTATATTAAGTTGTTTTGCCACAGCTGTTTGGTTTGTAATTTTTCTGTTATTTATTAACCTATGCAAGTCTGGCCCAGTACTGAGACACCCTTTGAGATACTCAAAGCTGACCACAGCCTCTCCATGCCTTTGCGCTGGCTGGATCAACTCTCATTTAAGGGCTGCCCAAGCTTCTGGC
Organism: Psittacus erithacus; assembly: GCA_009867235.2. Lineage (NCBI taxonomy): Eukaryota > Metazoa > Chordata > Aves > Psittaciformes > Psittacidae > Psittacus > Psittacus erithacus. The sequence goes on along the minus strand of WYDI02020221.1, from coordinate 41,240 downwards.
TGCAAATCTAATCTTGCCCTGATATGCTGTTGCTTTGCTCAATGTGTTTCTACTCCAGAGTTAGTGCTGCTATGACTCCTGGCTGACCCATTGTCTCTGCTCAAGCTGACAGATGAGCCTTGCTCTCAGCTCCCAGCTCCCACTTGCCCTCCTATAAGCCCTCCACAGCTCCCTAAATCCTCACCCCAGTCATGTCTCCACACCCTGCTCTGAAGGCAAGTGCCTCTTCAAAGCCCAAGTGCAGCATACACGGGGCAGTCCTGCACACCAAGACATCAGTCTGTGCTGGGTTCTGCCTGGAGCTCAATGAACAGCCCAAGTCTGCTCAGCCCAGCACACTGTACCCTTAGATGACTAAAACATTGCTTGGGAAACAAAATGACACCCTAAGTTGAAGCACTAGCTGGAAAACCAGCCACACTGCACACAGACCTGCCTAAACCTGTGCTGAGCTTCACTCCCAGCTCTGCACAGCTTAATGACTGGTTTGATTGGAAGTCTGTATCCATCTGCCTCTGAGGCGCCATCTCACCCATCTAGAAGCTGCCTTAGAATGCAAGTGCTTTCCTTTACACACAGTTTTTTTTATTGCTCACATACTCTCCTTTTAGGGAATAATAAAATATTTAAGCTACAAGAAAGAAAAGAAATGGAAACACATTCACTAGAACTCCAAGGGCTGGCATGCTTCATCTTGTATGTTGGCAGATGACATTTCTCTGCTTACCTCTACTGTGGCAGCTCTCCGGTAGCATGCAGCAGCTTCATCTTTTCTCTCTCAAATCCGAAATCCTTTTCTGGATGCAGGATGCAGCTACCAGCTAATATTCACTTGGATGGCATTCTCTGACAGCTGGCTGCCAGGGTCTACAAAAGCCAAGTCAGAAACACACAGGACCTCAGCTTGTGCTTTAAAATACAGTGGATGTGCAAGTGCTCTGCTGACATGGTGGCAGGGATAGGAGAGTAACAATCACAGAAAGTGATTTAAAAAGGAAACTTTTTAAATGCAGTCAGTAACTACATTGCACTGTGTCCCTCTACACACAAAAAATTGCTGGTAAGTCCATCATTCCTGCTCCCCAGAGCTCCTATGTTAACTCTTTAAGACCAGCAGTGAGCAGCTTTGGAAGTTAACAGTCAATTTGCTGTACCAGTTGCCCTGGCAGTCCAATAATTATGATAGTGATAACTGAACCAGGGGATCCAGGAGGGTTTCGGAAACAAGCAGGAAAATTGGCTCTCAGCAGGTTTCTCACTCCTATTGTAGAACACCTTTGCTGTCCACAAAAGAGCTCTACAACTGAGCAGTGACCTAATTATTAAATGCTGCTCCTGAAGACCCTGTCTCCTGTTTGCTGTTTAATGTCTTTTTGTGAATTCTGCCTTTAAAGCATTTTCTTTCCATGTTCTTGAATTTTCTTAACTTTGTGCTTATGCCAACAGCCTTCGGGCTTTGTCTATACTGAGTCTGGAAATCTTTCTTCCTCCTCTCCCCAAGCCAACCACGTTCAAACACAGCACTTGTGGAGAGGTGCTAATGTGTTTTCCCAGGCCCTTCAGACATGATGTAAAAGCTGGTAGTTAAAACCAAAATGTAAAAAAACCCATTTGCAAATGATACATTTTTCTCCCACTTACTTTTTTTTAAGCGGAACTATCTAATTTCCTCTGAGAAACTGAGCCAGAGCTCATTTTACTTTGTGCGAATCCTTGGTTATAGCTGAGTTACAATTTAATTGCACTGGTTTTTTCAGTTCCCTGCTGTTTAAAGGTCTGTCCGTGATGGCCCTTCTTCAGACTTCACCTGTATTATCTAATGTCCTCTCCACCTGAGGATCAGTAATGTCAGTAATGCATGATGAAACTGCAAGTAGTTTAGGTTCCATGTGGAAGACAGTGCTTTCCACGTAAAAATAAAGTATTTTCCTGATTTTTCACTGGCAGTCCAAGTTTTTCTGTAATATCGAGCTCTTTGGACATTTCATTCTTTAATTAACTCTTTCAAACCACACATTTTTCTGCCTGTAACTTCAGTTTCCTATTCAACTGATATCTTGATATTCAGTCTTCTGCAGAAGAATGCTATTTTATGGTCAAGTTTGTAATTTTTGGAGTTGAAATAATCTGTTCTGCCTTGCTTCACTAAAAGCTTGGCACTTACTTAACTCTATCCTTCCATTCTGCACTTTTACATGTGCCAATACTATTTTTCCTCAGGATTAAGCTCCTCCTCTCATGCACTCTTCAGTCACTGTTAGGCCTACCTCTTGCCAGCTTCCTGATAAATTGTGCTGAGGGGTCACGCAAAGTGGCTATGTAATAGCATTTGTTTTGGTGATTTTTATTATTTTCATAGCTGCCTTTAGCCTCTGGACATAAGACTGCTGATTCCTTTCATATCCAGCCATCTGGTTCAATGTGCTGGTGATTCCCTAGTGTTTTATTATGGCTAATCCAATGGACTGAATATAGTTTAGGCTATGCTGGAGCTTGACACAGTATCTATTAGAGCATAAGTATCTTGTGTCACCATAAGCAAATCACTTATGATGAAGAAAATAAGACACATATATTCAGGTGTCTAAATCCTGGTATAAAATCCATCAGCTTTACTCCTTAACCCTCACTGAAACTCTTTCAGCAAGGAGCAGGGCTGTAGATAACTTCCAGGGTCTGTGGTGAAAAGTTAAGCTGCAAATGTTGTTCTAACACTTTTTCTGAGACTAGTTTGATTCAGGTTCTTGAATATGTTCAGCCTGGAATAGAATAGGTTGAACTTGCATATTAAACACTTTCTAACACAAAGTGGAACAGTTTGGAGTAAGTGCCATCTGTACAGCCTAGCTTGGAAAGTGGTGAAGAACTACCTATCTTCTTTCAGACCCTGCTTCTGTAAACTTGTTAATCAGTTGGCTGACTCAGTGTGAATCTCTCAAGGTGATCTTATTAGGCACGTGTTTCACTGTCCCTTTTAAGGCGGCTACATGCCATGTGTGTGAGCACATATTTCTTATTTGGCAGCTAATGGGCCCATAATTCATATGCAAGAAAGAGCTACTACAAAATATTTGCAGATTAAAATAATTTTCTTGCATGATGTAATAAACTGCATGGGTTAGTATCACAAATAGCACAGCACCTTAAATACAAGCTTTTCACACAGGTATCTTTTGCTTGATAATGTTTGAGACAACGTTATTCTGAGGAAAAACCATTTGGTTGGTTTGGCTTGGTCAGTAATTTACTGAGTTGATTTGCTTCCTGCATCTGAACATGTTCATGCTCTTGGGCAATAGCTGTATTATTATCAATTTAATTTATTAGGGTAGAAAAAACATTTGAATGGATGTTGCTTGTATGTGCAGAACATGTAACACTCTTGAGCCTTATCATGCTGCATTTTTTAAATTGATATCCCACCTCAATGGATTCTTTTTCCCACTGACAAGTCAGTCACCATAGTAGTACAAGGTTAAGTCTGTCCAGTGATGGAGCTCTGGTACATGATGCTCCTTTGAACTAGAAAGGTGGTTTCTCTCTAGAGCTTTGTGTCAGGGAGTAGATTAACAGCGGCAGATTGACTGTGGCACAAATTCCCAGACATACAACTGGGAATCTCAGCCCCAGCTGTAGGAGATCTTCTTTTCCCCCACAATAATGGTGCAGGCAGAATGATGCGTAAATGAACTGAGGGGAGTGGTGAGGGGAGGTTGGAACTGGTCATGTAGAGTTGATTAACTTGCTGTTTGAAAGGTATGAAGAGTACAGTGAAATAGGAAGGCTTTAGCAGCAAGGGGAGTAGCACGAGAAACACACACAGAACTGGTATAACCCCTAGGTGGAAGCTCAGAAAAACCTATTGACTTCAATGGGATTATAGCAGAGCACATTATTTTTCTCAGAAACAGGAAATAAAATGAGAATATCATCTTCCGTAACATCATAAATGAATAAAAAAAAGTAAACATATTTCTCTGAAATAGAAACTATAATTATAATTAACTGTGGCTCTTCTTAGAATAAGCCTAGGGAAGACAGGTAGGAGGAAAAATTGTAGCCCCGGAAGGTAACCCGTGTTGAGGCTGTCACCAGATAGTCAGCTGAAGGCCAACTTCTGAAGCTACTTCCAGCCCTTTCAAACAACAAGGTCTGAACCTCAGGTCTTCGAAGAAACTTCCACAGCACCTCCATGTTCTCTGGCAGCTCTAGGACTCTATGGGCGATGAGCAAAGAGAGTCTTTTTGTCTGTGCTGCGCTGGGGTAGATTTTTTTCATGGTAAAACTTAAATGCCTTGTTTTCTCAATATTTCAGCTCCAAAGTTTGTGGGTACCAAGAGGTTAAAATACAATTGTTTGCTATTAAAAAAAAAACAAACCAAAAAAACCAAAAACAAAACCAAAAAAAACCCAACCAAAAAACCCCCAAAACAGTTTGCAAAAAGGAAACTGGGGAGGGAAAAAAAAAAAGAGATTGACTTAATCCAGCTACAATCTGCTTTGCTTACAGCTTAGGAGCCCCATGGAGAATCAGATGAGGGTGTCTGACCAGTGCTGCCTTGAGAAAATAACAGAATTATTGTTCATTCTTTTTCTTTTTAATTGTTCTCGCTCTCCAGAAAATGTTACAAGAATACTTTTTGCAGAAAAGCTAATGAATAATGCACTCAGGGAGTGGTCACGGAAATTACAAATACTTGGATGATGGATGAAGAAAGATAAGCACTCTTCTTGTCCTTCTGTATTGACTTCCCTAGCAACACAGAAAAATGCTTCAGTACTTCAGATGGCTGCATTTTTGTTCTGCACTGGGACGAGACTAACACTCTCTCAAAATCACCAGGAACAGGAGTTTCACCCCAATGGAGCCTACTACACCTCACCAACCAGGCACTGATTCTCTGTAGGGCTTTGACCCGAGCAATCTAATCACCTAGTTTTACGTGTAATGTGGGAGTGAAGCCTGCTAAGACTTCCTAGTCAGCATCTTTGTAAACAAGAACATCCTTCTCATGCTCAATTTTCGTGTAGTTTTGGCAATGTACTGGGTGTTTAATCAATTTTAATTTCTGTGGCTTTGAAAGGGTGTTCTGCAATGCATGCTGTAAAGAAGCAATAGCACCATTAAACTAAAAAGGTGAAATAAGATTTCACAGCAAATTAATCATAATAAAGATAAGTCATGTGTCTGCTGATTCACTCAAAGAACCAACAATTAAAAGCAAAAGTGCAAAGGTTGTTGGTGGCATTTAATCTGTCACCTTGGTTTTACTGAAGACAGATAGCTAGAAGGAGATGTTCTGCTACAGGATGACCTTCTTCAGCCGAGCAAACTCCCTGTTTTCACACTGTACCCAAAGCTGTCTCAGTAGGAACTCATTCAAATGTTTCAAGCATGCTCTTGGGCTCTAAATGAGATGGACTTTCCCATTAAACAAACAAACAAAACCAACCAACCAAACCTCGCAAGATGTTTGTGAACAGTTCAGCAAAGATGCCTTCTCAATGTGCACCATCAAACAAAAAGGCTTATGTGATGCATCTTTCTAAAAGAGGCTCAAGAAAAAAGTGTGAAAAGGATTGTTGTATTCTGTTTAAATTAGTAAAACAGCATGTCCAAAGTACCTGAAAGAGAGCAATGGATAATGAGTGAAATCTGCCCGCAGTAACTGAGCTCAAGACTGCCCCACCACAAAGCACGGTTTGATAGGGCTGCTGTAAATGCTGTTGGTCAGGTTATAACTTGTATAAATTAGTCAATTTTGCACTCCCCAGCAGTTTCATCTCCATCACGCTATTATATTACAATAAGTGTTTCACAAAGCAGCAGCTTCATCTGGCTCAGGTTAATTACTGGTCAAGAAGGGGCAGCCGGCCAGCTTCAAACAGCCTAGGACCTCCTTTTTCCCCAGCGACCTTCCTCTGAAGCTGGCAGCACTTCAGAAAATGAGCAGAAGGCATCCTAGATATCTGCTGCTCCTTGACAAACTGCCCTCTTCATCTCTTGCTTGCTCATCCTTTTGCTTTGTGGCAGTATCCCACTGTGGAAGTGGAGAGGGTTCCTTCATCACAATGAGGCAGAAGGAGTCAAAGGCAAATGGCTCTTTTGTGATACCACTGGTGCTTCTGAGCGATCACCTCAGACCTATGAATTGTGAAGATCCCTTTTTTTTTTTGTTTTTGTCAAAAAAAACACTGGCAACTCCGGGCATTCATTATGTGGTAATGCAATAACTCAATTTCCCTGACAATTGTTTGTTTGTTTTCAGCAGCTGCTTTGCCGTTGAGCAGTAAATGGGATAAGCAGTGTAGATAAGACATCAGTCTTGTTCTCACCAAGACTAAACAGTGCGAAAAAAAGCCCTAGTTATCACACAAATCTGCTTAAATAATTCTGCAGGTACCATCACTGAAATTACTCATGTTCTTTACTGCAGTGGCTTTGTTCTGCTTCCTGCTATAGCTCAGACACAGACATTTGCAAAAAAAACCAGAGAACAAGACCAAGCATCATTCAACTTAACAACTGATGTAACATACATCAGACCTTCTTTTACAAGTCTTAGCAGCATCCTACTTTATTTTTAAAGACATATTGCTAATGTAAGCCGTGCTGGAATTAATGCGGTAACCACATTCCCTCCCTCTCCTCCCATCTACCTTCCTCTGGATATCATCATCTGCACCACCATCCACAAATCCAAGCTCTCCCTTTGTTTTAAATCCATAACTGACAGGGTTCACAGACGACACAATGTGCATCTTGCTGCCCTAGCCATCCCTTTCTGACAGCCATTCCCACCTCTCTCATGCTATTGCCATGTATAGGAATAGGCTGGTATCCACATGAATAACTTATGAATAGCCCACTGGTGTTCAAAAGCCACCTGAGTCCTAAATGTGACTGTGCCTTAGGTGGATATTCGAGGTTTGTGTACAGCTACATGGGACCCACTTTTGGCCATCTGTTTTCCACTCAGTCTTAATTGCTATGTACAGAGCAAAAGCACACTTGCTGAACCCCACAGTTTTCTCTATTTTATGTTGCAAGCTGCTGGAACAGTAGGTCTGTTGCTTTCTTATGAAGAAGATGCCAAGCATACCAGCAACATGACATTAATTGCAACATGAGCAAACCATTTACCTGATTCTCTTTTTTTTGGTCGTAAGTGCACTCAAAGCCAGAAGCTGATACAGCAATGTACATAGCTAAAAAATACAACACTGAAGTTCAGAATAGCATATCCCTTCCCAAATCCTGAAATTCGTTTCAAAAGCTCTGCAGTAACTTCAGCATGCACAAAGAAGTTGCAAATGTTATTAGCAATATAAAGTCTTTTTAAAGGCCTGGTTAAATTCATTAAGCCCACTGACCTCTTGCTTAGTGAATCTATGGGCTGCATGCTCATTACACATAGAAGTCCAGCATTTCCGATGCTATTCAACTTACTGTTTCTCATGGCAAACAGGCTGAGGGAAGAAGAGCTTCAGGGCCAGTTCCCAATGCAGTCTGTATAATGTGGTTTTCATAACAGAGCGCTGTGCATGTTCTGAAGAAAGTCTCTCTTAATTCTGCATCAAGTGCTGTGACAGTCTGAATGGTGCCACAGGCATCATGATGGAGAGTGCTTTTCTGCATCTTTTCTTCCATTAAATGGGAAATACCAACCTCTGCTAACTCAGCTTGTCCCCCAGCCATCCTCTAGCAGGTCTCTGGGACAGTGGTCACTCCAGACTCACAATGCCCCCAGGCTGGCATCAGACTAGCTCTTCTGTGCAAGCCATGCACTGCTTGGGTTTGTCTACAGTAGCATTACAGTTCAGAATAGGACCATGCTTTTGAAAATAGTTTCTTGATTCTCCCCATTTACTGTGCTTGAGTTCACACTGCCCAACACAAGGTTATTCTGCAGGAGCTAAACTGAATGATCTGCTTCAGCTGCTATGGGAATTGGGTCCCTGGGAGCACATTACAGCTACTCTGAAATAAAATCTCCTGAAACACATGGGGTACAGAGCCCTCAGCACCATTTTGGTCCTAATGTAGACACAGCCATCATTCACTGCTTGCATTCTCATCAATTTTGTACCCAAAGTGCCACAATGTGTGCAAAGCAACCTGAATAATAAATTCTATCTAACTGGATGCATATCTATAGTCACTGTGAAGTTAGTGAGTGGAACTGTAAACTACCTGTACACTAACTCTTTCAGTAGACCACTCCTAGTTGTAGTTTACTCTCTCCCAAAAAATAGTATATTCTCCTTCAATGAAAATTAAAAAGCTACTTTACAGCACATTCAATTTCCTATGCTTATAAGCTTCCAGATGACAGGAATGCTGAATGATTAAATATTAATCTGTATCAACTTTCAGAGAGGTTTTGTTAAAACTGTTTCAAATTTCTGTGTATTGACATTTAGAATTAAAGGGGATGTACTTTCTTTTTTTTTTTTTCCAAATGAACTGCTATTTACCATGAAAACCTGCGTTCTGAATCACAGTCAACAGAGGAGCTTAGCTTGGTTAAGTGATCCATTTAAAAAAATCCAAAGCTAGTCAATTTGGATTATTTTCTTTCTGAGAACCACAGTGTGGATGATCACAGAGATCATACTGATATTATTCTTCTCTCATTGTCCTTGATTTTCAGCCAAATGGCTAAGGAAAACCCTATGGACCGCAAAGCCCATAATGCAGCAAATATAATGCATTTAGATGTGAGGCTGAATTTACACAGTGAATTGTACTTAAGAAGCATTAACCCTTGAGGCTGATATTTTGCCCAAAGCTGAACAGGATCAAGCTTAACACTGTTGGATTCTTTCTCCATTTGCTTGGCTGCCTGACCATGTCTTCATTCACTAAGTATAGTTTCATCTCAGAGCCTTGGGTGCTTATGTTTGCTTTGAGAGACGAAACCTAATTTCCAAATAGCCTGCAGTTTATGCTCTGTATTTCTTTCCATTTATAGAATGCTTTCTGCCTTAGCATTTTGAGTGGATAAATCCCAACACTAGCAACAAACCTTTTCAGCCTGAGCATGGCTGCTGGGATTTGTTAGGCCAACACGGAGGCAGACATATGTTGATTTTTACATCCAAACCTTTGTATACAAGCAATTTCTGCACATGTGGTCTACAATCAGGACAGTATTGCTGCCTGGGTGGGAGGTACGCTGCAAGCCACCTGAGTTTGGCAGCTTGGTCAGATCAGAGACAGTTTAAAATGTAAGTTTTCATCTGCTTTGAAAAAAGTAGAGATCTAACTATATATGTTGTTCTCATAAGATTCCTGATTCGACGGATGCTGTTAACATGTATACCTGAGCCTCATTTTCAAATAGAAGAGCCAAGTAGCTAACAGTTTCTTGCTTGACAAAGGACCCCCAATGACACCAGAGATAAATAAAACAAGAAGAAAATAAACACCTTAGTACATAACAAGCTTAATGAGGTTTGTGTTTTAGGGCAGATTTGCATAAACTACCTTAAAATTGAGTTTAGCTTTAATTGGAAGGTGGCTTGTATGCTATTGGTTACAACTGCGCTCCTGCAACTGGATACAAGAGACTGTAGAGACTCAAATTCATTGCTTCAACTCTCAGCAAAGCTGCAGTAACATAACCTGATGTCTAATAGAAGAGCTGTAACTCACAGCAATATTATTTGCACACAAAAAGGATATGGAGTGTTTATAAGCCATCACCATAGTAGCTCTATGATGTCTTCTGTGACTTTCTTCATACCCTTTGTTTATTTAACTTCTTTGATTTTCCAACCTGGATCATTTTCCTAAAAAATATTTGAAAAATTTGCTTTAATATAAAAAGTACATCCTGCTTGCAACAGGTACATAATTCATATATATAGTTTGCAGAAACCCCTAAACTTTCCTTCTTATAAAACAGAAGATAAATACAAACGTTATATTTACATCATACATATACATGACCACTGTTACAATAGAGCATTAATATTTTGCACAACCATTTTACTCACAAAGAACTTGAGGAGAAACCTACTGTATTTTCTCCACTGCTGTCACTGATACAACTATATTATTCTTCCCCACTGCATTGCTGTCTGCAGTACCATTTCTCATGTCTGAGAACTTTGCTCTCATCAGCTGTCCTGAATGGAATGAATTGCAGTCACATGAATACAAGTTCAGCTTAATTATTTTCCTGTTACAAAAAAAAAGAAATAAAAAAATCACTCTTACCTGAAGTGAGCAATGCTTCATTTCACTTACTTGTTTTTCCCCCATTCTTTTCCCTCCCTACAGCTACAAAAATAATTATCTCCATGACAGGTACCAAAATTTTGCTATCTGCTTCTCTCCCCCTTCAAAAGCACACTCAGCAATACTTTGTGACAATTGATCAAAAATATTACAATGATAGTTTTCAACACAGTCTTCACAGAGACATTCACTTACCTACCTCTGGGATTTCTGTCTGCTATGAGAGCTGAGGAGTGGGAGTCGAGCTTCTAGGGGCTTCCTTTTATTCCTACCACTGATTCTGAGGAGCAAGTTTCTATACCCATCTCCACAGTCTACACACACCCCAGGTGTCCAAAATTGATGGAGTCCATCACCTTCCCTCCCTTTTTGTGACTCCTCTCTTTTATGTAGGAATAACGCATAAACCTCAGATTCTGCCTGATGCCACAGTTTCTAGGCATGTCCTCTGCAAATGCTTCCAATTTATCAAATGGTCCCTTCCAGACACATGGAGACAACTTTTTACACCAGTGTACAGCTAAAACAGCCTGGCTGACTGACACACCAAGGTGAAACTACAAAATTACAGCTTTAATACAGGTTCTTACTGCCTAGAGCCATGTCCTGTTTCTTTGGCCACCAGTCCAGCAATTTCTGGATTAGATGATACGATTCCTAAACCAAAATCATCATGGCAGTAATAACAACTGAGATGATAGAATAATCCAAAGAAATCAACAAAAAAGCAATGCTAAGAGTCAACTTGTTGTGAGACTACAGGAAAAGGTAACCTGTTCGTCTTCACAGCTCTGGGATAACAGTCCAGCTTTTCTCAGGTTTCAGATAAAAAACCTTTAAGCATTGCATTTAAAGTGCTTTTAAGTTTATTACTTAAAAAAATAAACAGATTTCAGAAATTTTAAACTCAATGAACAAGTTAAACTGAGGTGCAACGCAGCTTCTGTGTTTGCCCAGTCACTGAAATTGCAGCTGCCATCTATGGAACAGAAGCAATGGCAACACTGGTGGGATGAACTAGGAAGAAATGGGGAAACACACCTGCAAAGCATTTAATTGTACTCCTTTTGACATAATTGGGACTTCAAGTGCTGATTTCATTTGGAGCTGGACCTGGTCCAACTAGAAACCAGACTTTTTAAACTGAGTGATCAATGAGGCTGTACCTACACTCCCCTATGAACACAGCTCCTTGCAGAAAACCATATAAATGTCTTAATTGCAGGAGGAAGGCTTGACTGTAAATCAAACTCAATTGCATTTACTCCAAGCAAGCCTGGAACAAGAGTGAGAAGAAACAGTAGCTATCCCACTCTTCTACAGGCATGGGCATGAAACAAAGCTGCCATTTTACCTTCTGTGGCCCACTTTTTCCTTTCAAAAAGAAGCCTATAGCCTGACTGCTGCAGCTGTGGGTGCTAGGTGAGGCAGAGAATGGCATACACAAGATGTCCTACAAGAAACATGAGCACAAAGCAGTACAAAAGCAACATCACTGTGTGATGAAGGCTGGAGCCAGAGACCCAGCTTTCTGCCAAGACTGTACATGTACAATCACATCCAAACCAGTTAACTGCTTCATGCAACCTTTTTTCCATCTGTTTGAAAAGGCAGAATTGTATTATTTTGAGGGTAAGCGCCATGGACACCATAAATGGCATTCTGCTATTGATCTTCACTATCAATCACTCTTCACTATCATGAGAATTATTACATCTAGTAAAGAATTTGCAACTTGGTGGAATATGGAGGGAAAAATATTATTTAATACTTTGGACATATGTAAAAGTGGAATTACACCTGCACAGTCATGCTCACTATTCACTTCTGGGGACATGCAAACAACCACATACAAGCACGGCTTGATTCAGGGCAAGCTGAAAGGTAATCTCTGAAGATAATAGTACCACATCAGGTTATGCACAGAACTGGACTCTTAATGTCCACAGGCTTGTCAAATTACTAGTTATGAAATAAAAGGTAAAAAAAAAACAAACAACCAATGAATAAAGGTATACCTTGGTGTGTTTTAAGTCAAAACATTTTGATGAAATGCAAGCTAAATGGATAAACAGAATAGGCACAGAAAAGTAAATGCATGAAAACCTCATGCCAATGGAAACACATCCCAGGCTGTCAAGCAGCAAACAAATTAAAATATTGCTGTATGAGAAAGGCAAATGGTTTCAAACAGTTCTTTAGTATTGCTAAAAACAAGCTCAGATATTGTGATGACTGTCTCACTTCAAGACTTTAGTGGGAGAGTTGAGGGGAGTGTGAATCATGCTTGAAGAGCATGCAAGAAGCAGTGCCAAGATGGAGCTGAGAAGGACATAAGCAAGGTTGAATGTGTGGTCCTGTTTGTCTTTTCATAGTGCAAGTACAACAGAGTACAAAATTAGAAGGTGACATATTTAAATTAACAGTTACTTCTTCAATGTTACCTTGAAAATCAAATAGCCCAAGAGCAATGAACTTGATAGATGCTGTAGTGAATGTAAGCAATAATAGTAAAAGTGTATGTACGCACAAAGAGAACTTTCCTAACATCTACAGATAGTATCAATAAAACTATACACTCCTTTCTCTGAGACATGCAAAGTTGGCTCCTTGCAGAGACAAGGGGCTGCCTGGGATTGGCAGCTTTTATCAAATTTGATGTGACGTATTCTTGCAGCTGATCCACCAACTGAGAGAAGACACTAATTAATACATACATAATCTAAGAAGCAACAATCAAGACAGACGCCAGAACCAGCCAGAAGTTTCCCCAAAGGGGAGGTGGGGGGGGGGGGATGATGTTAACTGGCATGAATGCCAGAAAACACAGTATATAAATTAAAAGATGTAAAGACTGACAAAAACCTAGACCCAGACTAGCCACAGAGGCATTTTGAAGAAACTGGCAAGAGATACAGAAAGCATCTCAGGAAATGTATTTCAACCCTTGTAAATAAGTTGCAACTTGGTGTAGTACCGAGGGTGGGGGTGGTTATGTGCAAACCCATCACCATTATTAAACCCACAAAAGTTAGAACCGTGATGTTTCCTGTTTGCACGGCGCAGCGGCATCCTGCGGCTCCGTACATGCGGGCAAACCCTGAACACGCGCTATTATCAAAGGACTTTTACATTTTCCCAAGAGCCTGATTGCAGAAGGGAGACAGACAGGGAGATGGCTGTGCACGAACGTTTATGAACGTCGCTCCCCTCTTTGGCTCCCGAGGAGTCCTGGCAATGCATGAGTGTCTCTGCACATGCAAACCCCACTAGAGCCGGGACCAGGGTCCGTGCACAATCCCTATCTCTCTAAAGCGGTCGGGGCTACTGGGCGATCCTTTCCAACGTGCCTCCCCGTCGGGCTCCCGGGACGCGGTCAAGCAGCAGCTGCACTGGAGTCAGGCAGAAACTCGGCAAAACAGCTCTCCCCGGTTCCACACGCACTGGGGGCTCACTGACAGCACTCACCTGCCGGAGTCAGGCTGCGTCTGCTACACCGAGCCTGAGAAAGCAAGGCGAAGAAGTAAACTTACCTGACACCAGCAGCGCGACTGGGACAACTCCATCGACAGGAAGAGCGCATTGGCTGTTTGAAAGTGCGTTTAAATTAAGGCTCGGGCTTAGGTTTTGGGCAGCTCAACGCCAGCTGCTTGCGGTAGGGAGCTTAGTGGCGCCGGGCCGCTAGCGTGCACGTTGCCCTGAGAAGGGGGTGAGATTAAATAACCATATTAACGCTGTTACTTCCTGACCGCTTTGCAGCGGGGCGTACCCCGGCGAGGATGATGGCCCGAGGGGCGGATGGGGTTCAGCGCTGCCCCTGCAGCTCTCCCAGCCCGGTAGCGGCGGGGCGGGAGTTCGCCCCGGGTATAGGGGGGGTGCCCCCGGCGGCAGGCGGCGCTCCGCGGCTAGCACTGGGTGCTGCTGCGGCGGCGACGGGGCCGCGGCGATCTGCAGCGATCCCGGTGGAGTTGGGGAGCTGGGAGCGGGGCGCAGCGCCGCGATGGAGCGGAGAGCAGTCGGCGCCTTCCCCGATCCCGGCGGGGAGGAGGCAGTGCCTGAGGTGAGAGGAGGCCGTGGGGTGGGTCGGGGTCACCCGGTGGCGAGGGGCTGTGTCGCCCTGCCGGTTCTGTGCGGCGCCAACTTTGCTGTTCGCAGGCAGCAACGGCCGCGAACTTGCCGGGCCCCGTCCCCGCTCCGAGCCGCGCTTGGAGCGAGGGGCGCAGCGAGCGCCGGGACGAGCCGCGGCCGCCCCGCCCCGTCCCTCCCGGTCCCTCTCGCAGGGGCGCGGCGCGACCCCGCTCCCCGTCTGCCCCTGGCACTGGCGGCGCGGCCCGCGGATGGGCGTCAGCCCTGGGTGGTGCAGTGGCTCCTGCCGAGGCTCCGGACCAGCCCTGCCAGCCCTTCTGTGGCCCCCCTCATGAACGGCGGCAGAAGGTAACGGGGTACCGTCTGGCGGTGATAGCGGGGGGTCGGGTAGCCCTCGGGGCTGTGACAGGGCACAGCGTCTGCTTGTGCCTGAACTGCCAGAGAATACTTTTTTGTTCGCTTGCTGGCTTGGGGTTTTGGGGTGGCGTTTCGTTTTAGTTACAGAAGTGGGGTGCATTGAGCTGCCAGTGAAATGGCGATGGTGTGCCCGGACACGTAACTGCACGGGTGCCCCAAATCCTGTAGTTTTTGCTTAGGCAGAGCTCCCCCTGGGTTCCCGGGTCTTTCGCGAGGCTTACGCAAAATTAAGCCTTCAGTCAGGTTGCAACGTCTGTGAAATAATACGTGTAGCTAACATGATTATGAATTTCGGTTTAAATCCTAAGCAAAATATGTTCTGAATATGCATGTCAGTCATAGTTAATGTTTGCTAAATATGTTACTAAAAATTTGAATGCATATTCTCAGTAAGATCAGGCCATAAATTGTGAAGGAATATCAAGGGTCAGTTTCGATTCAGAACCGCACCGTTCGGTTTTTAACATACTCGCTTCAGCACTGGCCCTGAAAACAGGGGTTAAGATGTATCCAAGAATGAAGGTTCTTGTCTGTAGGACCCTTGACGAGCAACTTCCAGTGAAGTCTTCCTGAGTTGCAAGCTCTCCTTTCTGTGCAGTGCTTCTGCTGGAGTTACTTTTGCAAGAACTTCTTACCGAATCTTTCCCCCGAGGGCAAGGTTGGCTGGGTCTGTAAAAGTGGCAAACCTCCACCCGAATGCTCGTTTTTAGTTCAGCCTCCAGCACCAAAGCTGTTTGAGAAGGAAAGGTGTCTTTTCGAGTCTGCTTATTTCCTCCCCCTCCAATCCCCCGGATATGTCCGTGGTTCTTAAATGACTTGAAGATGACCTTGAGAGGAAGAAGTCAGCTTTGCTCAGAGGACTTCAAGCTTCTTTTATTTGCTCAAGACTTCCCTAAAACAAACAAGCAGAGCATTTGAAGGGAAAGCTACGACCCATCACTTTCCTTACCTTAACTAAAAGCTGATAGATGTTCCCACTTGTTTTGGAAAGGTTTCTAGCCAAGCACGAATGATCAGATTTGACACTGCTAAAGTAAAACATGAGGTAAGGCAAAGGAGGGCAGTCCTTTTTCATACATCACTCCTCATGTGGAAAAATTGGGTTAAAAACTATGTGAACTTTCTTCTTTTTTCCTCATGACACTTTTATTTTGGTGGGTCATTTGGTGTCTGTTTCTGTGAAAACTCAAGACTTTGCCTTTTAAAACATATTAGCAATATTACCAGATATTTTCAGGCTGCACTCACTAGGAGATTAACAGCACTTGGCCTTGTGCCTCTGGTCTTGTGCCTAATAATACATTGTGGGAGCGCTGCATTAACTATCAATAAATGTCTGTCATCTCTTTGGGCTTAATTACAGAATGGTTTTAAAACAGCATGCAAAGGAAAGTTTCAGCTCACCTTTTAGATGTCATACAGCCCTGCGTATGAATAATTCTCATAGTGCCTGGATCTGTCAGCAGTGGCCTCATTAAGGGAATAAAGCCCTGCTTTGTTTATGTGGCTTTTGAAGCCCTAAAATTTTGGGGCTCATTTTTTTATCTCCCTTTAGCAGCTCCATGTTGGTAGAATAGATGGGAAGTTACATTTCTTTGTTGAATAGGGTGCTTAGGCAGGACTGTGATGGTCTCTGGATGCTCCTCGTCTTTCTTTTTGTTGTTGTGTTTGACTCTGGGAGAAATCCTTTTAAATGCCTGGCTATGATTTCAGGACAGCCTAAGAAATTGCTTACAGGCAATTGTGCCTTGCGCTGAACCCAGTGTTGTCGGCAGTCAGTCCGGATCAGTAATCAAGCTGGTTTTGGATGGATTGTGATGCATCATGGAAACATTTGTACTTCTGTAGCACAAGACCTGTCTAATTGGAGAGCCTAGAGCCAGAAAAGCTGGCCAGAGTGGACAGTGCTGTAGCTAACCTGTGCTAACGTTGTGCAATGTTGGTACTAAGTAGGAATACCCAGATGGTGAATTATTCCAGAGTATTGTCTTTTGAATACTCAGCATAGCTTTTAGTATGTGAACTTGCACATAGACAGCTATTTAATTGCTTCTTTTGAGCAACTGTTGGAAAAAGCAGTCTAGATGTTATATCACTGTGATCTCGGATTGTTTGCAGGGAAGAGAGGCAGCATTTTACGACTGAGCTGATGATAAAAGTAAATTTTTGATTTGACCAGTAATAAAGGAAGAAAGAGAAATCTGGAGGCAGTGAAAATTCTTAAACATTTTCTAAAGGTTTAAGTGACTGAGGAGCCTTTCTCCTATTTTAAAAATGGCATAGGCAGTCAAAGGCCAGAGTGCTAAATTTGTGACACTGATGGGTCTCACAGGTGGCTCAGAAACCTGGTCAGATGTGTGTGATAAAGATTGAGGTTGTTTCTTTGCAAATTTTCTGTAGCTCTACTGAAAAATGAAGAAGCCGTATCAGCTCTGGCCACGTACCTCTTTAAACATTTCGTGTGCCTTGCATTGAGTAGCTTATTTGCTTAATTAAGACATCAGTTTTGAGTTATGTGACTTGCATGTTTCCCTACTGAAATTAATGTCTTCATCAGATTGATATTACACCTTTTATAATCAATGGACCTTAATGCTTTGTTTGCATCAGACCTTTTTAAGTACCTATTAATTAAACCTGACAACTTGGAGTTACTTTGTACTGCTTTCCCAGTGTCTTATTCTGTTTCACAGTTAAACTTCCCATTTCAGGAGGCAGTTTAGCCATAAAGGGGAGTTATACTCTGTTGCTTCTGTTTTCTTGAGCAGTGTCTTGCATGTGGAAGACCTTTTCCTTGCTCCTTGCTTTGTTTCTTTTTCAGTGGGTCTAAGATACCAAGGCAAATTAAGGTTCTGTGCAGTGTGGTTAAATGATGAGCAGAATTAAAAAATGTCATTTTTGAAGACTCTGATGCTGGTCCTATTGGCTGACAGAAGCCAAGTGGCTTTCCCCTGACTTCCCAGCAGAATGAGCAGACGCTTCCTGTGTTACTGAACATGAGAGAGGGGCCAGAGTCCCTCTGCCCTTCTGCCCTTACCAACTCAAAAATCATCCATGATTTCTTAATAAAAGCTGATGTACTCTAGGCTGTGTGCTTTACATTTTAAATCCTTCAGTGCTTTCTGAAGCATTATTCTTATTAAATATTTACAATCTCTTTATGGTTTGGGCTTTTTTTTTTGCTCTGGAAAAAGACGAGAAGTATACAGTCTCCCAGCTTCTTAACTGGAACTGGCATCTCTGATAATCATTCAGGCTGTACCAGCATATTTGCTGTCTCACCACCATTTGGTGATAAAATCTAAAATTTTAAAGCAAATCAGAGGTTTGTGGTATTTTTTTCCAAATGACAGAAAACTGAAAGAACAGTTTAAATTACTGTAATTGAATCAAGTGACTTTAATGTGTTCCTACTCCTGCGCAGAAAAGGTCTCAAATGATCTCTTTCTTGTCTTTCAGGATTCTAAATAACTACATTAAAAATAAAGATAATTATGACTGTTAACTGTGATGCCAGCTATTGGTAAAAGTAAATGTAAAGTCACTGTGTTTGCAGGATATCTACACAGATAATGGTTCTCTATGCTCTGTGCTATTTGGTTAACTAATGTCTTTCGTTTTATGAGCTCTCTTGGTAGCACTCGTGAAGTTTGTTGAAAACAAGGGATCCAACTAAAGCATGTAAAATGAGAGTTCTGCACAACTGGCAGGAGGCAAATCAATGTTAGACAAATGGGAAGGAACATGAGCATTTAAAAGGAAAAATATTGCACTCAAGATTCTAGGAATATTAAGGCAACCAAGATGAAACAACAATAAAGCATTACAAACATATCCTTTCAGTGTTGTTCCAAAAGGTGAAGAATTACACATGCTGGTGATTATGGAAATTATTCTTGTCTTCTGTTTCAGAGCTTTGTGTTTCTTGAAGAAACAAATAGTGTTTAGACCGAACGCAAGAAGCACTTTATAAATACTAGTGGTATGGGGGTTTTTGACAATTGAGTTAGAACTGTTTGTCTCAGTCTTCTATAAATGGCTCCATTAGCAAAATAAATAGGCTGATACCAACTGAGCAGGGAATAACGGGTAAGGTACAGCATTTCCTGTGTGTAGGGTTGTCTTGTGCCAGGATTCCCGCTGCTCACCCTTGAGTTATTAGGAGCTCCATGGGAACAGCTGTGAGAGTGTTGGTGATACCCTTCTCCATCTGAACTCCATCACTCCCCAGGTGCGAAGGGGTGCTGACACACAATAGAACCATAGAATCATTTAGATTGGAAAAGACTGTTAAGATCATTGTTAAGTCCATCTGTTAACCTAACACTACCAAGTCCACCACTAAGTTTGCTTTGCTTGGTACACATGGGATTTGAAAAAAATCCCAGGTGTTCCCCTGGGAACTTCAGAGAGGAATGATAAACCTGTTTGTTTTCTGAGAAGAGCCATTCTGCATATGCGTAGCTCTTGCCATCCCGTGGATTTATTTATTTTTTAAATGTTTCTAGTCAGACTCATTGGAATGAGCTGAAAATGATGTTTCTCGGATGTACTGTAAAGCAGGAATCGTATGTTTGCTGTGAAGCAAATTCCTCACTCATGTTGTTATTTTATGCGTATTTATACCACTGTCTGAATTACAAGGTATCTGTAATTTTAAAATATTTAAGGAGAGACTTGACAGATGAAGGAAAAAGGAGAATTAAGCCAGCCAGATTTAGAATAAACCATCCTCCAGGGATTTGGCACTGCTGTGAGAATAATTTTTCATGCCAAGTCTTATACCTCTGAAAAATATACCTTCAAAACTTCTTCAAGTCTCGATCATTTCTGACACTTTGGGATTTTATCTATCCAGGGTGTTGAATGGAACTGGATTCTGAATGGGAAGCTCATTTTCATCTAATTTTAATTTCTCCAGTTAGAATTGGACCTAAGTTATTGATTTTAAATCTTTGTCACGTCCAACCGGCTTTGAATCAAAGAAAATACTATTTGGTTACTCATTCGACTAAAAGTATGTATCCCTTAGGGCAAATCTACTTACTATGGTGACTTTGAAGGTATAAAAATTTGCATCACCTCACAATCTCTCCCTTTCGCCTCCTCTTCCCTGTCAGTCCTTCCCTTCCCATGGAGCTCAGCAGTACATGGATCATGAGCCCTGGTTTCCATGGTTTATACTGCTGCTGGTTCAGGTGAGTTTGGGATTACTGGGCAGTTACTGGCCTGAAATGGAATTATTTCATTCACAGCTACACCCAAATTTGGTTACAGATGAAAAGTCACTGAATTGGCTGAGCAACAATATAAGAATACCATATTCAGCACCAACAGCAATGGGAATGTGCTGGTTTAACCACACAAGTGAAGAGATTAATGAAGAAAGCAGTACGATTCTGCTACTGAGTTGAGGTCATGGGTGCTGTGAAGCAATGTCAGCTAGGAGACCGGCTCACTGCCTGAAATTGGTCTGCACACCGATGGACAGATTTTTTTTGCCTGTAGAATAATGGTCTTGGGGTTTTTGTTTTATATTTTTTAAAAGAGGAACATCCTGCTTTGGAAATGAGAGGGAAAGAATCGCTAGAGAAAGTGCATTGTCAACACTGTAATTGAACGGCCAAAATAATAGGATAAAGGATAGACTGAGCTTGAGGAAAGATGGGGGGATTTTGAATTCTTCAGAGTGAAGTGCAAGAATCCTAAGTACTCCATGCTGAACAGATTGTGATGGACAGCAGGAGAAACAGTTGTTTTCCTTCAGATTATCAGTGTAGTTTGTTCAGTTGGTAAAGGCAGGAAGCTGGAGCCTCCATGGAGACTCTGCAATCACAATATAAATTCATTCAACAAAACTCTGAGTGAAAACCAAGTCTCTTTACTTTGGAGCTTTTCAAATACTATTCCAAGGCTAAAGCGTGTATGGATTAGAATTTTACTTTATTCTGACCTGCCAAAATGAAATTTTACTTGGTTCTCAAGAATGAATTCTTTCCCTCACAAACTGCCTTTGATAATGTTAGTAAGGGGGAAGTAGTTTAAAAAGCAGATGTTTCCCCAGGAGCAGGTCCTCAGAAATTTTAGTTACTAATTCTGACTTAAGAAATGATTGCTTTTTGGAGATCACTTTAATGTGCTTCTGGTTAATGAAGATTATGATAGACCATCAATACTGATGCCATCTTTTCTTACTTCATGCTTCCTTTCCTCTTTTAACTTTTTTCTTGTGGTGAATCTGCAATTATTTTTTGATGGCAGGGACTTGCTATGTGTCTCCATGGACAGGCTGGTACCACTTTGTTATCATTACTGCACCTTTTGCCATCTTTCCAGACTGCAAGACATTGTTGGTCAGCTGAGCAGTTAAATTTGTTTTATAATAACGCACACTGATCTAGTTCTGAGCTTACCCACATGCTCAGAATAATGACTGGTCTTACCTGCCAGACCTAAGCAATCAGTGAAGCTGCAGGACACTTGTTTGTGGTTTCTATTGATGTGTACGGGTATACTTACATGGAATGATATCATTTATACAATGTCTTTCAATATCTAGAAGTACACAGTAAAATCTTGACCCTGTTACGTTTTATCATGGAGACAGTTCCTGTGGCATTATATAAAGTCTTAATTTCTAGCCAAGTTTTATGTATCTTTTCCAGCTTGTCATTCTGCTGAAGTTGTGTTTGCTGATTAATGGGAAGTCATGGTACCACATCAGAACCTTAGGGACTCTTCAGCTTACAAGAAGGCAGGAGAACCTCCAGCCATACCAGTTCTAGCCCAGATACAGACAGTTTGCTATCTAGGTTCCGTATCTAGAATAATTATCTTGCTGTGTTTTTGTCTCTCATGTTTTTCAAGGTCATTTATTCAGGTTTGCCTTTGAGCTGCAGTTCTTAATGTTCCTAGATGTCCGTAAAGTCATCAAAAGTGTTTCAGGAAGGAATCTTCTGAATATGACTCCAAAACCTGTGAAAACCTTTGAAAATATAGATGGGTTAGGGAAACTGATCAGGGTTACATGTGAAAGAGATGTATTTTCTATACGTTTTGCTGTAGCAAGTCTTTTCGTGGGTAGTTGAATTAGTCTTGAAGGAGGTATAAGGCTCTGTTTTATACCTACTGATTTAAAAACAAAAGGTTAGATCCTTTGAGGCTTGGAAATGCACAGTATGCACAACCTTTTCTTAACCTGCTGAGAGCAGAAGCAGCATGTCCTCTGTGCTTTTGAGAGTTCCAGCATTTGATAATTGTAGATTGTGAATCTCCCCTTTTGTGTGTATATTTAGTAAATGTCACTAAAATATTTCTTAGTTTAGTATTAAATTTAGTGTTTCCCTAAAATCTTTCCTCTAAGTTCAGCCCCTCCTGGTGGTTTTATGAGGCTTCATGCTGTGAAGGCTTCCTTTGGATGCAGAAGGACTTGAATTTGTTCTGTAGACTGCTGTTAGGAGCTCTGCAATGGGAGCAGTGCCTGACTAGATGGAAGGAAAATGTTCTTCTTGGCTGTGCTGAGGTAAATCAAAGGAACCTGTCCAGATTCACCTTGGTAAAATGAGAGCACATCTCAGTCCTAGATATTTGTTCTTGTATTTCTTTGTACTTGTACCATGGTCTGGAGTTAAAACCATCAGAGTCATGGGTTGATAATATATTGCCCTTGGGCTAAGCAAGAATAAAACTTCTGATTTTCTTTCTTTTCTAACTTTAAATAAAAAATTGTGAAAGAGCTTATATTCAGTACCTAATCCTGCCAGACTTTACGCTTTATGAGTAATTCTTATTCACACAAACAATCCTACTGAATGTATTGGTGTTCTGAAGCTGATGGGCTCATGTAATTAAGGGGTTTCTGGAATGGATCCTTACAGGACTTTTAAGAACCTTTTATTTATCAAATGTTATACATTCTAATTACTAGTTCACAGTTCGTATACTTTGTCATGTTATTAAGTGTGTTGAATCATTTTTAATAACTGTCGTGTTTCTCTGTGAGCTCTGATTGTGACTGTGGGAAATACACGTTCGAATGCTGTAAATGTGTATGTGCATGCTTCTCAGAAATACGCTTTTTTGTTTCATATCAAATATGGCTCCATATGCAACAATTTACTACAATTCTAAATGTGGGATTATTTTTTTCCTTTTTTTAAATATTGTCTAGAATTAATTCATTCCTCAAATGAAGGGATCCACCTTTAACTTAAGTGGGAGAAAACCAGCGCTTATAAAAAGTATTATAGGGGGCATATTACTGTGTGCATGTATCAGTCTGAAAAACCAAAGTCAGATGGGAATTTGTCATGTATAATGGCAGCAGCCTGATTCTCCAGCAGCAGAAGCCTCTGGAGTCAGCATTTCCCTGGGCTTTTCTTGCCTTCTTCTTGGCTGAGAAGATTTTTCAAGCATGATCTAAAGATCAAAGAGAGCTGGTGACATGATTTTCTTCCCCCTGCTTTTTGCTTCCTTGGCATCCTTTGTTCTGATTATTCATGCTTCAATATGTTTGCAAAAAGGACAGTGTCTATTTGTTCTTCTTTTACCCCTGGAAATGCAGGTGAATTAACCAATTATAATCTAAGGGTATTGTTTATTGCTCAAGGCAATAATAATAAGGCAACAATTGCACAAGGAGTGAGATAAACAGTAGGCTCTGGTGGCATGTGCATTTGGTGAGCTGTTAATGCCTGTTTAAACTCTGTTTGCATCACCCTGGAAGAAAGCAAGAAGCCAGTTACCACCATCTTGGCCTTCATGGTGTTAGCTGTAGCTTAGACAGGGTAGATGTCATCTTTCTTTCCAGTGCTCTCCACCACCATCACTTCAGAGATCTCTGCAGAGTCCTGGCATTGTACGCTGCAATCCTTGCCTTGAACTTTGTCACAAGAGCTAAATGAGGCCCATAATGACCTATTTAACAGGATTTTGATAGTGCTTTCCTTCTCAATAACCTAGTTATTGCCTGTGTACCTTTCTTAGCTCAGCCAGCTTCAACTGCAGGCAGAAGTGTGGAGGAGACAGAGTAAAGATCTCAGGGGAATTCACAGAAATAATTTGCAATCCTGACAGAGAGCTGTACTTTCTTAATTATCTTTTTCCATGGATCTCGAGAACCCACTGGAATGTGCCAGTTTATACCACTCTTGGCATTCTCAAAAGTGGACCATTACTAGGAAAAAAAAAATAAATATGTAATTGTACCACAGAAAGATCCTACTCTACAGTTTTTAAGTTATTCTATGCATCACTGGAGGTTTCAGTGCAAAATCATGAAGCAAGAGACACAGCTGCAGTTATATTAAATAGCATAGAAAGGTATAAAAGAAATCAGATTCTTTATTTTCAGAATGTAAGTGAAAATGCAGTGTTTGGGTTAGGAGCAAACTGTTCCGAAGAGCAGAATACGTCATGATTGTGTATTATGAGGTCCTTTGAACCTTCCAGTGAATTGTGTTGTATTAGCTACTGATTCTTCCATCCTATTTCCATTTATGAAAGCTAAGGGAAGTGGCCTGACTTTGAGCTATTCATTACTGGAGTTTCAGCTGACCATTTTATGTGCTCAAATAGTCATAAGTGTAATTATCTACTTTCACTTAAAATAAGTTAGTTTAAAATTGCACAGACTGGTATTTTGACTTTAAGTGGTACCAGGTCAAAGTAGACAGCAGCATTCAGGCTGTTCATCCATACATCTGGCATTATTTTCTGTCCTCTGTTGTCATGAGCATGAGTTTTGTCTCCATTCATTTTGTGCATTCACTTACCCATTCACAGGGATAGCAGATATCTCAAAGAAATACCTAAAGTGGCTTCACAGTCATCAGCTGCATATTCATAGGGCTGTCTCTGAAAAAAGGTACAGATCCTTACAAGTAGGCCCAGCAATGCCTGACTTCAGGTTTCTGAATTAACTCCTGAGCCCCAGGTTTGGTTTCTGTGCTGCCCACACCATGCATGTACACTGCAGGTGAGCCCTGAAATGGATCTGTTCTGCAGTGCTCTCCCATCCTGTTCCCTATTTACTCAACTTCAGAGCTGTGAAGTGTAACTCAAAGCTTTTCTGCATCCTGCACAGCTGAGTTTCCATTCTCTGGAAACCAGAGTACTAGAAAGTCTGGGGAAAGGCAGGCAAATAGGAATCTAGATATCTTTAGTGTAGGTTCAAGATACAGCCAGGCTTTGTACCTGTTTGCAGAAGGTAAAAAGTGCTCCAGACTCAACATCATCATTGTCATTTGGGTTTGGTTTTTTTTCTCCACTGAAGTGTTTCTGAACTGCTGTCACGTAGCCAGGGCTGAGTGAAAGCTGTGAGCAGGTACCTCACTGAGTCCCATTAAAATGGGATGGTCTCCAGGGGCAGTTGCCTTCAATCCTTTGAAAGGACAGAGCTGAGCCTGCTGTTTTCTTTGGGGGGGTACCCTTGAGCTGGAGCCATGTGACTGGGAACTGAGTTGTCCTCTAGAGTGAAAACAACTGATTCTGAACATCTGGGGCAGTGCTCTGACTTTAGCTGGGTATTCTCTTCAACTCCTGTGCTGAAGGTGTGCCACTCATGCCAGAAAATCTTGGGGCTGGATTGAGAAGGCAAAGGTGAGAGGGAGCATGATACTGTGCCCTGTATGGGTGGTGGTATGTGAGTTGCTTCTCACAGAGTGAGAGTGAGGATGAAAGATAATGAATGAAGGTGATAATGAAATGGGTATCCCTCTGCCACTTTGTAATTTCAGCTGAGCCAACTGGTAAGTGTTGGAATGCCAGGAAACACATGGGTTTCCAGGGATCCAAGGATGGATTTAAAGCCATTTTTATGTTGCTTATTCACCTATGTTACATTTCTGCTACACCAGTGGGTTCTCAACAGCACAGTAATAAGTATGATATTAGTACAGTTGTGGTTAGGTTTTTGTAATTATGTAAAAGCAGTTCATTTATCAGGTTTTATTTCCCACCTGCATTTTTTACTGTGTATTCTGAGATGCCTTAAAGTGTCTTTGAAACAAAAAACGTGGTAGCAGTAGAGGTTGTTAAAACCATAGCCCTAAAGGAAACTAAACTTTTTAACAGAAAATAAGACAAAACACCTCAATGAAGTGTGTGTTTGGTGTGACAGACTGGGTGCTTTCTTCCTTGCAGTTGCATGCACTGACTGATATGGTTCTGCCTGCTGGCAGGGCCTGCCTTTCCCTGGAGGGACAGCGTCTCTGCTTCTTGGGGGAAGAGAGAGAAGAAGTATGAGACCTGATCTCCGAATTCCATCCTTTTCTAGTTTTCCTGAGTGGAGTGGCAGGCATGGGTGTGTGACAGAGAGTGGCAAGTTCTTGGGGGTCTGTGGAGCCAAGCTGTGTCTGAAAGAATGCTGAAGTCCCTCTGGGTGGGAGAACAAGGCAGGCAGCCAGGTAGGTGGTGTTAGAACTACTTTCTGTGACCTGTCATACAGGAGGTGGCAGAAGAGAAGGCTTAGGTGAGGTTGCAAGAGGGAGGTCTTGGCTAGAGCTTCCATTTCAAAGCTTTTTGCACCTGTGACGGTCTGGGAAGGTAGTGGTTGGTTGCCTGCATGGTTAGAGAAGATAGGGACCAAGCTGTAAGAGCTCTGAATGTTATTGCCGTAGACAGTCCTGTCTCCCTATGGGCGCTGATGTTCTAGTGCACTTTGAAAAGTCTGCCTTTGTACAGAGGGTACCGATCAGTCTTAATGATGTATAGTGAAGCTGTTCTTTTGTTATAACGTGTTACAAGGACAGATTTAGGCTGGGCCTAGCAGAGCTTTAGCTCTTCTCCTGCTGCCTCTTTTCCCGTCTCCCTCGATACAGAGGAAGGGAATCAGAACAATACTGTGGCTTCCCTCCACCTCCTCAATCCCATGTGCTACTCAAAAGGCATTGGAAGCAAAACGACAGCGTCAGACATGGCGCAACTGGCTGTCACGTCTCCCCATCAACCACTTTGTGTCTATGACTCAGCCTGCCATGGACTCTGAAAGGAGTCTGCGTCTCCGTTGCATTACCTAGTGCAATGTGTGTGGGAAAGATGCATTTGCTCCTTTCAAGGGTGCCTAAAGAGACGAAAACATGTTTCAGCACCCCAGGGTGAGGTTAGAAGGCATTAGCCTGCAACAAGATACCAGTTGTAAAGTACACACAATTTTGGGGAAGGCTGAAGTACACAGAACTGATTTCCTGCAGAGAGGATGCAGATGAAGGAGGAGTAGACAGCGGCATATGGCAGTTCAGTTCTGAAAAGTCACTGTGCAAAATGGCACCTCCTTATTTAGCAGATCAGCTTCCTCTGTGGGTGCCATAACTTCATTTTGTAGAAGACCTAATTCTTTCTTTTGATAACTGAATGGATTTGGTCTGGAAATAGAGAATCTCATGGTTCTTCTAACTTAAACTTTTCCAAAGTGGAAAGGCACTATCAATTTAAAGGCGAATAACATATATTGGAGGAGAAGTTTAGAAGGCAGCATACCAAGACTTTAGGCCAAACCCCAAGAAAACATTTGGAAAGCATTTCAGAAGTAACAAAATGCAGAAGAAAGAATCTTCAGGGCGTACGTGGGGGGATGTCCATTAAGTTTCATACACTCCTGAGCTGGACAAGATCAAAGGAAAATCTTTGCTTAATTGTGGACACATCTTGGAAGCATCTGCATGCTGATTCTTTGAATAACCTCCTTCTTCCTGCTTTTGAAGGATTATCAGGCTCGGAGGGGAAGTGCAGGAAGGAGGAGACTGGGGCTTAGTAGAAAGAGAAAAGAAGTTGTGTTTGGTCTGGCAAATTGCACATTTTATTATCATTTGAAGATACATTAAGCTTGATCTCATGCTCTGAGTCGCCTTGAAGAAGTCGTGGAGCACTGCCATGAGATGGTGAGCAAATGGTAGTATGCCACTGACATAGGTAGATTAAAGTGATTGGGGTAGAGCCAGAAAGTGAGGTACAACAAAAATATCGGACAGATTTTGGTTTTCTATATACTTGGCCCTTTTATGGCCCTATGTTTATGAATGAGAAATACTAATTCTCAGAGCAAAAATTAGAGCAGGAGGTGTGCAGAGTATTTGTTTAAAATTTGACTTTCCAGCATGTTAGTAGTCTGATATAAAAGTTGCTAGCCTCATCCTCCTGAAGAAGAAAATAGATATCAAAATAATCTGTATCCGTCTATGTAATGGAAAGCTGTCAGGTGGTGTGACTTCTCTCAGAATAGTGGGAGTATTGTAGAAGTGATAAGAACCAATCCTTAGAAATGTTTGTTTATTCATTGGCTGGAAAAGGGAAGGAAATACATATTTTTCTAGGAAAAAAATGCGCTTTTGGTTTTATAGTTTGTATAGCATGCTCTAGTTATGCTAGACATTGAATGGCAGATGAAATAAGAATAGTCAAGGCTAACTAGAGAGGTGTGCTCAAAATTTGTCATTATCTCATGTCAGGGTTATAGACTCTCCTTACGTCATCTTGCACCAGTATTGAATTTCAGCAGACGAAATTTTGACAGCTTTTAGAAATGCCAAGGGTAATCAAATGAGATAAATCTGTGGAGGGAAAAGAAGCTGAGGGAAGACAAAAAGTCCTGACAGTTAACTGAGTAAGCTGTAAGCCTAAGGGTTACACGTGCCATCTAGCAGTAAGAAAGAAGTCTAATAAATGGAAAGGAAATTTGATACCAGTCTTTTTCCTAGAAGGTAAGTGATTATATGAGAAAAAGGGGCATATAGAAGGTTAACTGTAACTGATGGAGATACTTACTGGAAGTTTCAAGCAATGCAATTTGCAGAATTAGAAAGAGAAGAGAGGATTTAAAATAATATTTATTAGAGCATTAAATAACTCATAGGAAAAGGTTTTAAGAACAATAGGAATGTAAGCCAGTAAAACAAAATGACTGAAATAAATTGTGAATCAACCAATTTTACCAGTTTGCTGCTTCTGTTTGTAGGAGCTTTTTCACATTCTGAATAGTTTTATAGACATTTATAATAGTCTCTGACCAGATTTATTTTCAATGAATCTAGTGTGATTCTTTTCATGCAAATGTATAAAGGGATACCATAGCAATAATTTGCAAAATTTAAATTTAGAATGTGTAACTTAATATGCAATATCCTTTAGATTAAATAAACAAATCTTTAGCAGGCTTCTGGTTTGTATGTTTCCAGTCATTCAGATATGAAAAATCTATATTTGAGCATATGCAGCTGCACTTGAAAAGGCATTGGAATAACTGTGTAGTTAATTAGCTGATACAATTATGTGGACATATTTCGTACTTACAAATAAGGAGGTGCTGAAAGTGTAACCTTTAATATAATTTATTTTTGTCACTGTTTTGATAATTTAAAAAGCTATTAGTCATTGCTTATGGAAAGTGTCAGGAAAATGTCATTTGTTGCCCGTCTATTCCCTGTGTGGTAACAGTAACTCACCAGCCCTGTTGCATTAGAGCTTGCTGCAGGAAGTGAGGATGGGGAGCAGATGACATCAGTGCACAGAGCAGTATGTGAAAAGGCGGTATGAATCTCAGCTTCTGAACTAAGTACCAAATAAATGTTTCTCAGATGAAAAGATGATTTAAGTATTGTTTCAAAAATCAATTTGAAGGCCTGTGGGGATGACATCACAATAGCTTTGAAAGTAGGACTTAGGTAAATAAATGACAAATTACTGTTTCCAAAGCCCAGCTTCAGTAATCCATATTTGGCCAACTCTTGACTTAGATTTGATGGCTAGAAATAACTGGGATGAAGTTCTGAAGTGGGTAATAGTTGCAGGTCAATTTTTTAGAACATATGACCACATGATAGGTGATTTATAGATGCTGTACTGCATAATGTAATTATGCATGTCTCTGTGAAAAAAAAAATGAGCCTGGAAATAAGGAACTGGAACTGATGCATGGTGAGTTGATACTGTAAGACATTTATTTGGCCATAAAAAGTATGTTGCTTTAGTGGAGAATAACTTGGAGAGTGAGTAAAGAAACTACTTGAAAAAAGAGATCTGCCAGATTATAAGTAAGAAAAGATATCACAAGCTATTTATTCCTTTGCCTTTTCATTATTAGGAAATTAGCAGAAAGGATGCTAATAGGTGAAGGTGTTTATTCATGCTTTATTAAAAGTGAAGCTCAGGATCTGATTGAGGGTAGCAAGCCTTAAACACTGGTAAGGGTGTAAGAGCTGATGTTCATAAAGGGAGTGCTCAGTAATGACTATGACACATCCAGGAGAATTTGAAGTGAAAATGTCTGTAACATCTATGAAATTCCTCCCCACTGTCTGCCTGGGACAGTTTGTCTGGGGATAGCAGGGCTCTCACTGTTCCTGCCTTTATCATGTGGAAATAAATTTCAGGAGTGTGAGATGGTGTGGAAATGAGGACACACCTCTGCTGTCTCACCTTGTCCCCATCTTGTCCCTACAATTTTGGACTCAGTGTTCTGATTCTCAGTGGGTTTTAATTCTCTGCTTTCTCTTTTTCCTCTCATTTGGTGGAACCCCACAGGATTCAGTAGATCTGCTGGAGCTAAGGAAGTGCTGGTCCTCTATGTGCAAAATAATGATCAGTCTGAAAATCTTTACAGGTCTATATGCCAAGAGAGGATGTTCTATGCTGTTCTGCATCCAGAATTAAAACAAGTCTTAATTAAAGGGAAGTAGCCTGTCATATTGAAAGACTGAATCTACAGTTTGGGCATTTTTATTAGCTGTGTATTTACAATGTTTTATGACAGTGTAACAAACACACAATATCCAGACACTCTGAAATAGCTACCAATTACTGTTCCTATGCTGGCTGTACATACCTTATGAAAAGTAGCTTGCTTTACTGTCATGAACTAGTGAATTCAATGACCCTGCTTTCCTGTCACTGTAACAAATTCCCAGTTGTCTTCAGGCAGTGGGAATGCCGAATATACATAAAACAGAGGCAAAAGGCCAAAAGCATGAGATTCTAGCATATGTATTACTAAAAGAGATATCTAGGTGATTAGCTTTGCTTATTTTTTATTGCTCGGCTTTGATTTCACATAAATATAATAAGTAGTAGGAGTTCTAGGGTTTGGAAGAAGCTGGTGGTTTTGTGTTGTGATTCCTGACAATGCAGTTTTATTTAAAGTCTTTCTGTCCCACTTTACCAGTCTGGGACCAGGAGTGCTATTTACTATTTTTAGACAACAACATTTATCCAGCAGCAGAAGAGGTAGTGCGGACTGACATTGTTTGACCCTTTCACTGGCTTCTCTTTTGCCATTTGGCAGTCCTGTGTGCGTGTGTGCCTTAAAAGTGACATGTGAATATTCTGGAAGGAAAACCACAGCCCTTTTGTTACATGAGGAGCATCAGTTTTTCCATAATGCCATTGTGTGACCAAGGTATCTCCCTTCCAAAAATAAGCAATAATGTGCTCTGTTTTTCAACTTAGATACATATTCGTAGTTATAAGTATGCACATACGTATTTCCAGCTGGTTCCCATCACATCTGTATGACCAGATACCTGATGAAGCTATAGATTTCAAAAAGTTGCACGACAGGCTGGTACGTGCAAAACCAGTATCTGCAGTGATCACACTTAAGAATTAAGGAGTTACGCTCCATAATACAAATTGGTGAATATGTTCAGCTTGAAAAGGAAGCATCTAGCAATAAATATAGCTGCCTAATGTGAATCTTATCTAAAGATTCTTCCAGAATAGTGCTTAACTTTAATTACAGAACATTTCAGGTTTACATGCACCACAACATGGTAAGAAAACCATTGATTTTTTTTTTAACAGTGCTTCTGCTGTTCCAGTATCTTATCTCCATGGAGAGATCAGTTGATACGCAGTGCTGACTTTTGATGTAAGAGTGCCATACTTTAAAAAGTTATGAATATGGAGGATCTTTTTTTGCTGCCAAGAAATTAAAAATAAATCCCCAAAGTCTCTGTGTGCAGAGATTTTTAAAGGACCTGAAGGACTCTACTTACCTAGGACAGTTTTGGTTGCCGAAAGATGGGCATCCAGTGCTCTTTTGGATGTACCAGCACATCTTGTTTGGCATCCAGCTGTAACCGTTGTGTCACATCTGCCATCCTCAGATATCTCAGGTGTCTCGGATTGCACTAGATGCCTCCAGGCACCAGATTCAAGCTCCTAATTTGTACTGGAAGCCAGTGAGAGCTGATGGCTGATTTGACCCTTGGCACTTCCTCGCCCTGGACTCCTGAGGGCTGTGCTTGGAGACCCACAACCATTTCATGTGTCTGATCTCATGTCTG
Organism: Psittacus erithacus; assembly: GCA_009867235.2. Lineage (NCBI taxonomy): Eukaryota > Metazoa > Chordata > Aves > Psittaciformes > Psittacidae > Psittacus > Psittacus erithacus. The sequence continues at coordinate 9,215 of WYDI02020221.1, read as the reverse complement.
TCATTTCCCTGCTTGTTCAGGGGAATATATATGTATGTATATTTATACATATATATGCACACACATGTGTAATATGTATGGGATATTTATAGAGGGAAGGAAACACAAAATTTTGTAAGGTAATGTTTACATATATATAATTGAGCATGGGCTTAGTACCAGCTGTGCATTTACTTGGTAATGGTTTTCTTAGCTGATATAGCAGACTAGGGTCCTGATTATGAGAGAGGCAGAAAGCTTCTTACAAGCTGCTTGGCACTTGCTAACTTACATGAAAAGCGCAGAGATTCAGCATATGCTTGGGTTAGGCTCTAAAATAATGAAGTATCTGCTTTATAGCATATTCGTCTCTATTCAAAGCCTTTCATCCTTCACTCATCTTCCTTCACAGTGTTTCAGAAAATCACGTATTTCTTTTTGATTTATTAGTTATTGTAAGCGTAAAACCACCTAGTGATCCTAGTTCGTTGTATTTTATCTGAAAACAGTGCAATTTAGATTTCTTAGCTGACCACAAGAGGTTTAGCTAAGTGCTTTCTCTTACCCACTCTTTTTGTATAAACCCGTCTGTGTTTGCTCGTGTCTCATTTATTTCACACTTTGTTTCCCCCCTAGAATGTGAAGCTCTCCTTTACAACCACAAAAACATCCCTATGATGACTACAGAAACACAGAAATGTGTATTATGAACTGGACTCACTTTATAGCATTGGTAGGATCTTTCCGGGGGCTCTGCTTCGGCCCCTCAAAAGCCTGAGGATTGACCTCTCTAGGAGCCAACTTCTGTTGCCCCTTCAATTCCTGCTGATTCAGTTGAAGCTAGGGCTTGTGGGGCATGATGATATGCTTTAGCACAGGGTTTCTGAGACCAAATGTGGCTGCAAGTTCCTGTCAAGATGTAGAAGTATTCTACATCCAAATACTTATTTCAGGTAGGTAGTTTTATGGGACTGAGTTTGGAGAGCAAGTTTTCTTTCTGGGAAGGGGACCGAATGAACAAGAGCAGCTGCTTGGTCAGATATTAAGCTAAAATGGTTCTGTGTCAGAGCGAGCTACTGAGCCTGAATGAATTAAATAAAATGAGGTCATTTAAAGTGTAAAATAAATAATACAAAAAGAATTATGCAGTACAAATCAGATTACATGCTTTCCTTTCAAGAGTCCTCATTAAGTTGCTGTTAGCTACTTATTTACTGATCTTTATTCAGATTTTTAGATGCTGATATCCATGTTTACTTTTTATTTCATGAGCAAGCAAATGGGATATGCATTCATATTTTATGAGATGTTATTTATTGAAATTTTTCAGTAGGAGAGAATGAAAGGGGGTTTTGTGCATGTTTCTTCAGTGGTTCTTTTGCGTTAACAGTAGAGGTTGGCTGTTAAGCAAGAAAACAATAATTAAATAATGAAGTTTTGTTTGGAAGTAATGCCCTAGGATAAGTAAAATTGATTAAAAAAATGAAAAAAAATAGCTAAATCTGGGGTGTTCTGTTGTATCAAGGTTCTGTTGTGTTGGTACAAATATCACAGAGCTGTTGAGCACATAAGCCATGTGCTTTAGAAACACTTCTGTTCAGGGCTGTAACTATGGAGGGAGAGGAAGGAGTCTTTGTAGAGACCAGGCTCCAGATTCTTTAGTGGATAAGACACACCAAATATTTACCAAAGTACAGACTTGAAACTGAGCTGGATTCTAGCTTTTTGTCAGTAGTTATGAAACTCTGTTATCTTTCTTATTTAACCAGACGTAAAGCTTTTCTTCCCTGAGTGTGCTGGTAATGCAGTGCTCCAGCAAACGTGACCTGATGAATTAGACCGGCTTATACAACTGCAGAGCACCTTCTAGGGAGCCGGCTTTGGCAGTCAGGAAGCATAGTCTGAAAGAAAAAGAGGTGCAAAATCATTCCTACACTTGGCAGTCTCCGGCTTATTTGAGAGCCTGTTGGAACTTCTGGCAACACAAGAAAATTAGAGCAGCTTTCCATTGCTGAAAGTGAAATAGTCATGTGTATCCTCAGAGCTGTATAACTGGCTAGCTACTGTGCTGGCCTGTCAGGTAGAAGAGGAATGAAGAAGCAGCAAGCATCCTGGAGCTGCAGAGCAGAGAGTATTAAACACCTCCTGAACAATGCCCTTGGGTTAATTGCCTCCTAATTTTCCATTTTTAACTCACAAGCACCACAGACAGTGCAGCTCAGAAGGGAAAGGCTGAGTGGCAGGGAACTGAAGTAGCTTGAAATTCCTGGCCATCTTTCTGATGGTAATAAGATTTAAATTATGACAACATACGGGAAGAAACCAGAAACCAGCAGCCTTGGAGTGTGCCAGAGATACTGGGATCTGGCAGAGTGGCTTATTGTTTGTAGCACTTGCAGAATAATGTATGCGTTATGAGTAACAACATGTCTTTTTGCCGCATGAAAATAACTGCTCAGGCACAAACCACTGTCAGTTTTAGTGATGCTGTAAAATGAATTCCATAGCTGTATTTTATCCTGATGTTTCTGTGTATCTACTGGTATTGTGAGCAGAACAATGGTGAGCAATCTGTCAGAAGCTGAAAAAGCTCTGAATAGAAGAGAGCTTTCTCATCCAGAGCCCGAACTGCTCATTTGCTAGCCCAATTGCAAAAACAATTAGCAAATAAATAACTGTCCTGAGCATCTCTTAAAGGCCTGTATTGTTTTCTTGATGTTATTTTCTTGCCCACATTCATTGCAACAAGAGCTCGCGTCATTTAGTGGTTCATATTAACCTACTGGGTCAAAAACCTCTGGAACAGAAGGGGCTGTTGTTGGAATTGAGCTTCTTACATTTCTGTCACTGAAGCAGTTCTTTGCAAATAGTATATCAGAGTGTGTGTTCATGACCTCTAGTCTAACTGTGTTCTCCAGCAAGATACCATTGAAAAGTTTTTATCTATTGCACACATGATTAATTAGCCTGCCAGCCTGCCTCTAGTATCTGTGTTGAAAGCAGAAGTGATTCTTGAAGGATTCAGCATGATGAAGATGTTACACATAACTGCATAGGTCATATTTTACTTGATTTTAAGGCCATCCTCTTCACAGTGAATGCATTCATTCCCATTGCATTGTGTAGGTAAGTCCATTGAAAGTACAAATTTATAGAGAGCAGGGTCTAAAAAATGCTAACACCCTTGCTCTGTGAGCTCTGTGAAATGACCAAAATAATTGCATTAGAGAAAGTGCAAAGTTTTCTAATACTTTTGATTCATTATTAAACATTAAAATTGAATGCTGTAACATTATCAGATGATTCTTTAAGTGAGCAAGTGTGTCTAGTGAATTTCAGTAGCATTTCTCTACTGAATGCAATGGCAATTCAGTGTAGAGGGAAGTGGGTTGCTGGTGAGAGAAACTACAGAGATGCCTTAGACTGTTTAAGGCCATTTTCATCCTCTTCAATAGCTGGCCAGGAATGGGGAAATGCATCTATAACCCCAAACTGTGAAGGGCTTTTGCTATCACCTGTTTGAGGGGAAAAAATCCAAACTATCTCATGCTCTTCCATGAGCCAAAAGCATCAATGCTCCCACCCATAAGCTCAGGCTTTGTCATGTCAGCTTTTGTTGGGAAGGCTGATGCCACCACAGGCATCTGTCTAGGAAGAATTCAGAATAGAAAATGTCATGAAACTGAAATTTTGAAACAGAATTTTGTGTTAAAGTTAATATAAACACAAGGGGTGTTTTGGTAGTTATAGTACAATTTTCATATTTAATTCAGCAAAAAATTTTGGGTTTTAATGTACTTTAAGATGCTGCAGTATTTCCCATTCACCACACTGGAAAACTGCAAAATGTAGGTGTTTCTGGTAGACTGTGTAGAACAGAAGTGAAGGGCTCTGGGAGCTTCCTGCTCCGGGCAGGGAAGCTTGTTTGTTGTAGAAATACAACTTGTGTACAGGGTGGGATCTGGAGCAACTCCTCATTTCAAAACATATCTGGAGGATTCTGTCCATAGAGGGTAGGACACTCAATGCTCACTGCATCAAGCAGCAGTTATTAGGCAGTTGTCCTTATTCTCAGTGCTCGATGTGTGGCATCATGACATAGAATTAAGAACCCTCTCTGTTTAAAGGTCACCTCATCCAAGGGCTCTGGAGCTGTAGCCTTATTTATCTTATGCTAAAACATGTGTGTTCTTGTGATTATGGGAAGGGTTATTGGGACAAACAAGGCAGAACTGGCAACAAGCTCTGGAGACAGAGGAGTCTAATCCCAGATTTTTTTGATGTTGACAAGGTACAGACATTGAGTGATCGGATGGCATCTGCATAACTCCAGTCTTCATTTATTGCTGCTCTTTCTTGGAGGGGGAGGAGGTATAACCTGCACACAGCAGAAAATATAGACAATACTCATATTCTCACAAGTCCCTTGAGAATGATTGATCTGAAAGAAATGTGAGAAGGAGGGAAAGGGGCAAGAGATTGATACAGTGTAGGGGATAAATAGAGATGGGATGAAGAGGAAGACGGTAGAAAAACTGGGAAATTTTCATTCTGATCTAGGACATTAGACGAAGGCAACACATTAGGGCAAGTGGCCGAACTCAGTTCTCAGCTCCAGCTTCTTCTCCTTGTAGACTGGTATCTGGCAGGACCTGTCCACCTGGAGCTGTTTGAATTCTCTTCCAGCTCCCAAATAGCATAGGATTTCAAGCATACATACTTTCTGGAGCATTTATTTGCTTCTTTCTCCGTTCTTCCCTTTTCCCTCTTTAAAAAATGTGTTCTAATGTTCCCTGCCCTTTCAGCCACGATTTGCAGGGGGGAAAGGAGTAACAATTTCATAGCATTTCATCCTTCTACCTAAGCACATTTGGATCTGGAAACTTTCTTTCAGTCCTGACTTGATCCCAGTCCTGATGTGAGTGGGCTGGATAGGGAACAGAGACGCAGCATTTTGGAAGCACGCATCCAAACATGCAATGCAGAGACTAGAGCTAGTGCTGAGACCAGGCATGCATGATGTCTATATCAGAGGGGCACTGGAGTGCTGGCACAGAAGAGTGGATGAAGAGTCGCTGGGGTCTGTGTCTGTCCGATAGACGTGATAGTTTCTGTAGTGAGTTGTCATTCAGCAAAACTAAGCGCTGAGGTGAATGGGCTGCTTCAGTAGGACCCCAGTGGCAGATGTGTAAAATGTTAGGTGCCTTTCCCAAAGCTTCAGGTTATCTTTTTTCTTCCCTCTTCCTGCTTTCTCTTCCGCTCTGACAGAGCCTACCTCTTCTCTTGAGCCTACCAGCTATAGCTGGAAGAATGGAAGCTATTTTAGTGGTAGCTTTTGGTCCACATCCACTCCTAAAGTTGAGTTATTTCTGCTGCAGGACTAAATCTCTTGATTCTTGGAACAACGTGATCTTTAAAGGTCCTTTCCAACCCTAAACATTCTGTGATTTACCACAGTCCTCTTTGTGATGCCCATAAGTTGTCTTTACTCAGGCTTGAACGAAAAGCTGAGGCTAATAGGACAACTTATCAGTGGGATTCTCATGTTGTATAGCTGTAAGCATTCAATTTTAGAATCAGAATTAAAAATGCAGGCCAAGCTATAGAGGCAGTGACTGATCAGTGGCTTCCCCAAAATCAAGATTCTGAACATGTAAGCTGAGAGTTTGTTTTTCACTGACTGCGTACAAACTGATCACTCTAATACTAGGCTACTGAAATAACATGTCTGAAATCAGGTGGTTAATATACCTCCGTGTGACAGCAGAAGCTGTTTGTACATTGTAACGTTTTGCTGTCAAAATGAAGACTTATCATAATCACCTTTGGTTTTGTTTTACTTTCTCTGTTTCTTTTCCATCTCACCTGTGCTGGAATCATACATGGTATTTCTCTTCCATCCCACTCTTTTCACTGTCCTTTCTCTAACCTGTCTCTGTTTTGTCTGTGCTCTACTGCATTCATAGTGGTAAGAGAAATGAGAGCAGGAGGATTGAAGTCTCTTTGCCTCATGAATCTCCACTTCTCTTCCCTCTTCTCTGTTGGAGGGGTGCTTGATGGAATAGAGTAGAAAGAATAGACCTTGAGAGGATTTTCATGGGATGGGTTCAGTTTAAAAGCTGGGTGTCATTTCTATCTTGCCCATTTTGTGTCTGTGCTGCTTTGATACCCTGCTCAAATGACTGAGTTTTAAGAGGTCACAATGTCTTAAAATTTGGAGTGCTTTTACAGTGTATTTCAGTGAAGGGAATGGACAGTATTCTGAGCAATAATAAAACTAGCAGAGCCTCCAAAGATCAGACAGCAAAGCTTTTCCCCACAGAATTATTATTACTTACAAAAAAACCAGCATCACCTTCAAACCATGTTTTGTTTAACTGTATTAACCCTCATATGTTCGTATAATGTGCTTTCATCCTCAGTGCATAGTCCCTGGCTATCTGAACAGAGATGCCAGGTGTGCACAAAGAGAGTGGTGGGCTGAAGTGAACAGACTTCAGACCGAGAGCTGTACTTTAACCAGAGTCTGAGGAGATTAGATTGCATGTGGAGATTTGTTTGATCCAGTTCCTGTTAACTGCAGCCATGGATTAAGTATGCAGTCTTAAGAGTCTAAAATTAAAAGGTATTCTCTGCAGTAATGTTAATAATTAACTAAAATCATGTTGAATTCAAAGGCAGACTTGTGTTTAAACAGAGATGGGAATATTTTTGAGGTCAGTGCACAATTGACATATGAAACACATGAGCAAGAACATCATCTGAGAAAGAACAATGAAGATGCATAAAATCCAGTGTTAACTAATTAAAGCTAACACAAAGAGCAGGATGCATCTGTCTACAGTTTACCTTCTCTGCAGATGATTTCATGTAGAACTTAAAAAGCCTTTATCTACATCTAAAACCAATGGGCACTTGATGAAAGCATTTATTCATAGAATAATAGAACCGTTTTGGTTTGAAAAGACCTTTAAGGTCATCAAGTCCAACAGTAAACCTTGCACTGCCAAGTCTACCACTAAACCATGTCCCTAAGTACCATTTGTCTACAAGACCTCCAGAGATGGTGACTCAGCCACTTCCCAGAGCAGCCTGTTCAAATGCTTGATAACTCTTTCAGGGAAGAAACTTTTCCTAATACCCAGTCTAAGCCTGCTTTGGTACAACTTGAGGCTATTTCCTCTCATCCTGTCATACTTTTAAATGTGTATCTAACCAACATTCATGCAAACTTGTGAATGGCCCTGAAAGAGACATCAGCTATGGTAAGGATGGTACACCCATCCATTTTTTATTAGGAAAAGTGCAGCAGCAGATCATCATGAACCTCTGAATGTGAAACTGGGCCAAGAGTGGCATCACACAGTCAAACCTTTGTATTTCCAGTCAGAAATCTAGTTGCTATGTTTGGTACTAAATCGGGCATGTTAATCATCTGGGTGGGAAGCTGCTAAGTATAGAATTGCAAAAATCAGTAGGATAGATCAGAAGTAAGAGATACTGGTATCAGTTTTAGAGAGTGAGCAGAGCTCATGCTAAAAACTGCTTTTTCCCCTGCAGCAGTCTGCAGATCCACTGGAACATCTGAATGATAATTCTGTGATCTGCAAATACATAGTAACTCGTTTGGGTTTTCATGCTTCCAGGATTTTGGCAACAAAAATGAGACAATCTGTTTAATTTCCTGGGTGAAAGGAATAAACAATACTGTTATAACGTACTACACACTGTCTGACACACATTGACAAAAGTCTGTCACTTTTGCATCTGACAGTGCCATTCACATTGTACATTAGGCCAGCTGAGGGCACATAATAATGACTGGAGCATGTATTTTTCAAAACTGGATTTTGGTGACTGTTATTTTGAAAGGCAGCAGTCTAACGACAGGAAAAGAAACAGATTGGCAATTAACACCATTGTAAGTTTGGTACCATATATGAGTCTCTTAGACTGGTTGATTAAATAAGATACTAAAATGATTAATCATTAAGTCTCCTAAAATAAATTTGTGTATGATTCATGGAAGTATAGAAACCTCACCATCAAGTGGCTGCCAGTTGGGATCAAAGGTACCCTGTTAGCAGGGTTCAATCAATGACCAAGCAAGTGCAGACAGAATACATTTTGGTTTTATGCTTTTGAGACTATATACTTAATCCATGGTTGCAGTTAACAGGAACTGGATCAAACAAATCTCCGCATGGAATATAAACTCAAATTCTAGTTAAAGTATAGCTCCATGTCTGAACTTTAGCCTATCACTCACTTTGTGCGTATCTGGTGTACAGATAGTCAGGAACTATGAACTGAGCATGAAAGAATACTTTAGAAACGTGTGTTTTCTTGTAGCCAAATGAGGGTTAATACACAAAAAATAATGCATGGTTTGAACATGATGGGCCATCTTTATTGTAAGTAGTAATAATTCTGTAGGGAAAAGCTTTTCTGCCTAATCCTTGTAGAATCTTCCTAAACTTTGCAGGCTCTGGTGGGTTTTGCATTGCTCAGGATATAGACAGTTCTCTTTAGTGAAATACACTGTGAAAGCACTCTTTATTTTTTGATATTTGTGAAGTCTGGAAGCTTGTTAGCCTGAACAGAATTCCGTAATTATCGGAAGAATTATTCTAGAATTATTCTATTACACTAATTATTCTGACATGTGTCCATAGCTATTTATCTCCATTAGACAGGTTATGAGTTAATCTAGTGTTACTGCACTTGACAGAGCTATTTAGTGAAAGCATTAACTCTGCAACATCTTTAAGAAAGAAGAGATTTGGTCCAACTAACTACCTGAAGCTATGGGATCCTTACCTGTATCTTCATAGCACAGACAAACCTTTTTCTGCACTTCCATAAACTTTCAGTGCCTGTTTATCTCTGTGCCCTAAACAGAATTGAACTATTGTTTCTATGAAGATACTTGCACACTTCAGTTGCACAGCAGGCAAAGGCAATCATGCTAGATAAAGGACAGGGAGAGGAAGTACTGCTTGCTTTTGCATTCTTAGAATCATAGAACCATAGAATAGTTAGGGCTGGAAAGGACCTTAAGATCACCTAGTTCCAACCCCCCTGCCATGGGCAGGGACACCTCACCCAAGACCCTGTCAGCCAAGGCTCTGTCCAACCTGGCCTTGAACACTGCCAGCCATGGAGCATTCACAACTTCCCTGGGAAACCCATTCCAGTGCCTCACCACCCTCACAGTAAAGAACTTCTTCCTTATA
>WYDI02020220.1:858-20604 GCA_009867235.2 Psittacus erithacus | reverse complement strand
AAACATCGGTGTTATCAGTGCTGTTCCCAGGCTGAAAGTCAAAACCACAGCACTGCACCAGCTACTAAGAAGGAGAACATAACTGCTACTGCTGAACTCAGGACAGTCCTTTTGATAGCTAAAAAATGCATATAATATATTGATTTCAATTTATACTCCAATTGAATGCTCTTATTCAATTACTTTCTCTCTCACCACTGTGTTTCAATAAGATGTCACTATAAAATATTATACTTCGTAGAAACAGATTACAAGTACTGCTTAATACTGTGTAGTGCTCAAAATAGAAATTTATTGTTAACTGTATGAAATTTAAAAAAAAGATCTCAGTATGCTTCAGTTATGTTTCTTTAATGTGGAAGTGCAAACATGCTCTTAAAGTCCTCTTATGTTACACGGACAGAAATTCCCATTTGAACACATTGTAGATATGCACTGTATTTATTTACAGTAAGGTTTTTTTCTTCTATGCCTACACAAAAGAATTTAGGAATACAAATAATGAATATGAGGAATTTCACACCTCAGGCCAATAAAGGTAACAAGATACTTGTAAAAATTGTTGGAATTTTTATAATGGTCATTAATGAATTTGCTTGTACTGTTGAATTTTGGTTTAGATACTATAGAATTATAGAAAATCCATGTTTAAGAAACATTGTATGTCACAGACTGAGAAAAATAAAATAAATTATACACAATCTTGCTGTCAGAGGCATGAGTTCATTTTGTCACGACAAAAAATTTCTAAGGACAGTGCATTCAGATAACTGAATGAAAAAAGATTTCTAATTATATTGGTTGATTACTTCACAAAGATTAGGACTTAAATAGATTCATCAACAAATTTCAGAATCACAGTTACTCCATTCCTAGGCCTCATAGGAAACGTAGCCAAGCTGTGGAAGTAATAACAGTATAAGGGTGGTAAACAAGAAGAGATCAAGACTAAAAAATTCAGTGCAGATTAGGTCCCAGTACACAGGGCAGAGAACTACAGATATCCATTGCTGCAAGTAATAGAGTTGAACTAAGTTTTCAGGAACTACTAAACCGCGGTTTATTGGTTTTCCTTAGTTAGACCAGGAGGTATCCAGTCTACTAAGGGACACATTAACAATGCATAAATCTTCACCATTTTTTGGCTATTAAGAAGATCTGAAAATAGGAAAGATTTTGCCCACCATGACTACCATATAGCTTTTTATTTTTCCATAGATAATTAGCTCAAACTGTAGCAAAGAAAAGTGAACACCTCCTTGAACCTTTCCTATCTATTTATTAAGCTATTAAATTTATGAGACACTTAGGTGTGAACTCTCAAAAGGAAGAGAGGAACAGTTTTCTGTCTGGAAAAGCCAATGACTCCATATGTTTAGATAGTGATTGCAGAACTACAAAAAAGGGAAATGTGAGTTAAGACTGCATATTAAGATACATCTTGGTACCATATGAGTTGTTCAATTTTTTGAATATTTGGCCAGATTATGATGAACTTAACTGTGTGTTTCTGGTGCAGCACAAATTTGAGTTACCTCTACATTTAGCAATACTCCTCTTGATGGAAATTTTCCCTTGAGTTTACACAACATTTCACATAATTTCATGCTTTTGGAGAAGGGAAGGAAAGAGGAGAAAAGAGCCCTTCTCATATTTTTGCATGGCTTTACAACCAGGATATAAATTATTGCACTTGATTTACAGTTTGAAGATAAAATCATCCTACAAAGATTTTACAAGTGTGGCATTTTCCAATTCTTTTATTTTTAAGTATTATGTATCTTTGTGATTCTGTAAAATGGGAAAATGACCTACATTACATAAAAAAGGAGAAAGACAAAAAGGCAGAAGGAAGGAAAATGAGGAAGAGGGAAAGAGGGAAAGGAGGATAGAAGGGAGGAAGGAAGAGATTGGGACAGTTGTTGCATATATTGAAGCACATAATGTTTACTTTATAAAAACATGAAAACTGTCCAGCAATCTTCCTCTAAGTAATCTGGCCTTCTTGGCTAAAAATATTGATCCTCCTGCCATAACAATATGTAACTTTTGATTAAAAATGATTATTAAGTAGAATTAAAATTCTTACTAGTGGATAAAATTATTCTTTAAAAATAAATTATGGTCTAGAACTAATACAAAAAAATATATAGTCTAGTAATGGTTTAGGATAAAGGTTTATCCAGATGAACTATTTATTTATTTTAGTATGTAAAGACTCCTAATATGGTAAAACCAGTGTCAGACCTAATGTGAATTCCAGATATGAAGAAGGATGCTTTCAAACCTGCCTGTTCAAGAGCTGTGTCATAGCTGAATCACCTTATTCCAAGCTTTCTACTTTCTGTCTGTCATGTTTATTCATCATTGTATTATTTTTCATTGTAGAATTTAGGTTTGAAGAGTGGAGAGAAAAAGCAGAATAGAATTGCAACTGTTTCCCTTTTGGACCACCTGAACCCTTCTAGCAGAAATTTCATTTATTACACAGCTATTTCTAGTTTATTCAGATTTATAATTTTAGAGAAAAATCCAAAAGAAATTCAGCCCCATGAAATTATATGCTTGGACTGAGAAGAGGTACTTTACATTCCTATGCTTCTGGAAATTTGCAAGGCATAATGTTAAAATCCCTTCTTTTTTCCATAGATTGATACAAGCTATTACAGCTCATTCTCTGCAACTAAACAGAAGGACCTTGGTTAAAAGTGCTCCTGTATTTTCATGTTCCTTCAATAATATTTCAAATAACTTTCCTTTAAGAGATTAATCAAAAATTTTCTCTCTGATATACTGTTTCTGCACAATCACATGCTATCACTTACCTTTGTCCTAAGCAGGGCAAATAGAAAATTAATTGTCCATAAAAATGTTATAAATGTGTGCTGCAAAGAGCATATGTAGGGAAACCATCACTTAGCTCAGTCTCCTATTGATTCTAGACATCATTAATGGACTGATTTCTTTTGGATAATGGTAGCTCTGGGGCTGGGATTAATATAATGGCTGCAGAGTGAGCTGAAGAAAATTTGTGATTAACAAATATGAACATCTACAAAACCAGACAGAAATATCATATATCTCTTACAGCATACCCGTCCATAACCATATTTTACTTCTAAAATATAACACTTTTACATCCATAATGTAAGACTGGTTAGATTAATGAAGAAACTATTTAATTTAGATAACCTTCCAACATTTATAATACATTTACGATTTAGTATTTTCCAGGCAGCTGATTAAAGGATTATTAGAAAAAATGTTAAAGTTTATTAGCAGCAATTTTGTACTGATATAATATTTCCAGACTGAAGATCTAAGAAAAAAGAGTATACTTAAACTTTAATATGTGCTAAGCATCATCTCTCTGAAAATGTGTTAATTCTTTTCCTTTTATGGCAAACAGAATAAAGAAATTAAAACTAAAAAAAAAAATGTGTACGCCAGACTAGAATAATATCAAAAATATGCCTATACTGCGGAGGATGGGAGGAAATACAACACAGATGGCATTGATTTAACAAATTTAGGACCTTATTCAGTACTTATTAAGTTACCAGAAAAAGAAATCAATTATCTGCACAAGCTCCAGACTGTTTTCACAGGCAAGTATAGAATCAACTGAGCAAGTTTTGTATAGCAACCAGGTAACTGGCTTGGCATGGTGTTGCTGTCATGGTGTTAGACTCTAGTGCCTGGCTGAGAGATCCAGCAGTCTCCCGCAGCTGTTTTACAGCCTCTCAGAAAAGAGACCAAGGAGGCTTCTGTTCATTAGCTTCACTCTTGTATATTTTAGTTTAAATCTTACAGCACTGCTAATTCTTATGTTTGTAATGACTGCACAGGTACTACTAGAAATAATTCCCAAGCTGACACAATTTAAAACACTGAAATGGTGAGGCAAAATACTTGAGGGTTTAAAGCACAATACATGAGACTAGCCCATATATAGCACGTATATAAAGTGCTGTTAACATAACTTTGTGGGCACTCTTACAACATGTATAACTGCTAAAATTATGATTAAAAGCACTACTTGCTAGAAAAAGGCCTGCTATTATTGGAAATGTATTGACTAGTAATATAACATGTAAAGTATCTATTTATTACCCAAACAAAATATCTGCAGAAAAAAACAGCGCTGAAGCTGATCTTCAGCTGCTACATTAAAGACTGGTATGGATCCAACAGAAAACAGATAGTGAATCAGATATTATTTTTCTGCAATAACAATTTATTGCAGATATTTTTCTGCAATAACTACTTCATACAACTATTATTTTTATTGTCTTATTGATCTTCATTTGGCCTAGCCTGTGATATCTAAAAGCTATGTCTGTAAATCTAAACTATTCACTCTAGGCTTTCTTTAGAAACATAGAACTGATTAGGTTAGAAAGGACCTTAAAGGTCATCTAGTTCCAACCCCCTTGTCATGGGCAGACCCCTGCCACTAGATCAGATTTCTCAAAGTCTCATTCAATGTTGGACCCTTCTAGGGATAAGGCATCCACACCTTCTCTGTTCAACCTGTTCCAGTGGTTTACAACCCTTACAGTAAAGAACTTCTTCCTTATATATAATCTAAATCTACCCTTTTGTAAAAAGTCCCTCTTCAGCTTTCTTGTAGGCCCCCTTCAGGTATTAGAAGTATGAGAACCTAGAAAGAGGATACATTAGGCTTGAGACATCCATTTTCAATTGAATTGCCTTTTAAAAGTATTTCTTAGTAAGCCTTGGATAACCTAACTCTTAAGACACAGCAAATAAATTTCTGAGCAGACTAATGCTTGAAAATAGAATCATAAGAATCATAGAGTTTAGGTTGGAAAATAACTTGAAGATCAACAAGTCTAACTGATAACCTAGCATTGCCAAATCCACCACTAAATCATGTCTCTAAGTGCCACATCTACACATCTTTTAAATACCTACAGGGATGGTGACTCAACCACTTCCCTCTACAGCCTGTTCCAACACTTGACAACCCTTTCAGGGAAGAAATTTTTCCCAATTTCCAATCTAAACTTCCCCTTGTGCAACATGAGGCCTTTTGCGCTTCTCCTACCACTTGTTACAGAAGAGACAAACAACCACCTCGCTCTGACCACCTTTCAGGTAGTTGTAGAGAGTGATAAGGTCTCCCCTGAGATCCCTTTTCTTTGGACTAAAAAACCCCAGTTCCCTCAGCAGCTCCTTATAAGACTCATAATATTTGTACTGAGGCAGTACATCCATTTTGTGAAAAATAAGACAAATGCTAAATGTCTTCAGGAGAAAAGAGCTTGTTTTCATCTGGACAGAACATGGATCTGAGTTTTCTAACTTCATTCTGCCTATATCTCTATTGGCCACTGTATGCGTAACACATCAAAGTGGACGTATAAGAAGGCTCGGTCAACAATTACTATGGTCATTTCAGAAGGTACTTGGAAGAAAAAATCCTTTTGCTTTAGCCTTTTTCCTGACTTCTTTCCTTTTGCATAACATAACATTATTTTATTTTTGATCAATTATCTTTTGGATTGGGAGATCACCTCTTACAGTGCTTGATCTCTAACAGCAGCATAGACTTTTGAGGAAAGTGAGAAAAAGTTTTTTCTTCCTGTCTTCATACACACTCACATAAATATTTACAGTAATGAAATCATATACTATAATTCCAAATTATTTAAAAAAATCTTATTTTAGCCTAATAATAATTTGAATATATCCCACTTACCATAACAGAAAAATATAATCGGGAGAAAAAATAATTTTATTTTAAATAATGCATGTAAATCTCAAAATGTTATATAATGCATGAATATAAGCCTGCTATAAAATCCAAGAAAAACTGTTGAGTTGAAATTAGCCTTTAAATAAAATTTAAAGGCCTATAGAGAACACTCATCTTGAACATAAAAAGTAGGTTTTGTTCCATAATTAGAACTCGTAATGTTTTTCCTGCTAAAGCTTATTAACGTATATACACAATACACAGCAATGCACAGTATGTTTTATTCACTTTAGTCTTTGTAAAATCTTGCAATTATAATCTCTAAACCATGTGAAGCTATTTTATAATGTTAATTAAGGGTCATGGAGTATTGTTTCCTACATGGTGTTATGAAGCTGGTAGACTGCAACATTTTGCTCCACCTTTAGTCAGCAGTCTATTAAAGATACCTAAGTGGCTTGCTTATCTTCTTTGTTTAGCAGGTCATTTGATACCCAACAATTTTATGTTATGAAAGGAAATGCATAAAACTATGTTCATTTACAATACAGCAGTTTTTTCCAGAATCTCTTTCTCTCCCTATCAGTGCATGAAGGAGGAGAAAAATAATAAATCAATGTAGACAACATGGTACCGGTAGTAATGAACATTTCTCAGATACCTTTGATGGACTAAAATCCTCCTGAAATATAGTTTCTGCTATCACTATTTTAATAATTTACAGCAGTATCTGCAGAGGTTTGTGTCTATAATATAAAAAGCTTTAAACTATTGAATAGAGAAGTTATATATTCTTTTCTTCTTTGTTAATGTTTTACAAAACCTGGCAAGAAAATAACTATATAACTTAGGCAGGAATTGAGGTCAGATTTGTCATTGTTCTTCATTCTGTGACATGATTTTCATATATGCAAAATAAGTATGAAGTGGTAGCACATCAGAGTGGTATTTAGCTAATTCAGTCTTGGATTTCCGGTTTCCTACTTCTCCCTACGAAGTTCACAAAATTCATCTGAATGTCAGATTATGAATCCTATTCAGCTGAAGTAAGTGGTTGTAAGGTTCCAACTGGTAACAAGAAGTGACAGATCTTTTAGTAAATCTGAAGAACAATTCAAAATAGCACTAAGAAGAATTCCAAATCAGCCCCTACTTATTTCTAGGGCATTTATTAAGCAAGTAATCAACAGTTAGAACCACATGATGTCCTTCTATAAGGCCTCATAGAACTTCAAAACATGATTTACTCATGATGATTCTTTCATCATTTCTTCACTTAGGTGGAAAGATAATTGAACATAACAGAGTTAGGTCTTGCAAATGATCATGAGTAGTTTTTTCCATTCTTCCCCATGCAAAAAAGAAACTGAGTTGTTATTTTTTTTGTGCTGAACATGTCTATTTCCTCTCTTTCTCCTTGTTCTCTCTTCTTATTCTCAAAAATCAATGTGAAGGAAAGAAAAATATATTGATAAACCCTCACAGATTTTTCTTTAAATTTAAATTTCCAAATCAACATTTTCTGTACGCATATCATATTTATAATTATAAATTATACAATTGCAAATTTAATCCTTTGTATTAAGGAGAATTGTGAATAAGATAAGAATGTTGCTGAGTTATGTTTCTTCTTGAGACAATTAACAGGGATATATCCTACTTAAGTCATACTTAAATAATTGCAGACACTTCATCAGAATTTGCAGAAGATGACTCCCAAAAATAAAAGGAGACAAGGAGCAGTTACACTAGTATCTAGACAGATCAAAGCACCAGCTGCAGATTCATAAGTCCCTAATATGCAAAGTATCTAAAGTTTAAACTTCCACGCTGAACATTTTTGAAGTGTAAAGAAACTATATTTTGTCAAACGAAACTGATTGCGAAGAAAAGAATTAGAGAGAGTAATAAAAAAATATTGCAATAAAAATGGCCTCTTGTCCAGATCCAGAACTAAAACCTTTCTGAAGAGCTTACTGAAAGACAGGTGGTCTATATGCAATGAGAGAAAACAGATCAAGATACACGTTTCATATTATCTCTGCTTTACTACCACTCCCTGACTGTGACTGAGTAATATCAAAGTATATCTTAAACATTTCAAAAACAAGGTAGTTTTCCTAGAATAGGATAGAAAAGGAATCACATTGAAGTTGCCAACTTGGATATGGCCAGTGTTTTTAAAATGTTATTACATCCTTGCATGTGGTCACAAGCCAGGACATGCTGCAATAACACTGACAAAAGGAACAAACCCTCTTCCTTTACTTTAAGTCATTCTTTAAATCTAATTTTAGGTGTTTATTCACTGTTCTTAAATCAGAGGTCTCTCCCACACGAAGTACTTCAATTTACAAGTCACCTCTCACTTTTCAGTGGCTGGAGAGGAAATCTAAGGAATCTGAGCTCTTAATTAGGAGGCCTTTGTAAAGAAATAGACCAGGCTATATGGACTCTTGTGTTTCTGTATGACATTTCAGAATGACAAATGCAAATATTTACAGGTCAACATTTTTACAGGTGGGATATTGGTAGCACGTTGTAGTCCCTTGTGCCTCTTGTTAGGAAATTACACATTTAAACATGACTTCTTTGCTTCAATGTTGTTACTAGATATCACCACACAAAATATTTTTTTTTCCCTTTGGACATTATAGGTGGGCACAGTAAAATACTGACTGCAATTTGTTCCTTTATTTGATCACATATAACTACTACAGCAATCTACTGAAATATGGGAGTGTATTTTTCTCTGTGTAGTTTAAGTTTGAAGTACAGAAGCTGACATAAAGATGGTTTTCAGGGCACATGGAATGCCTGAAGCATAGGCTGGAGATGTAGGTAGTGTAATGTCCCTAGTACTGACCTGTAAGATCAAAAAATGAGATTATATGGTCTCTTCAATTAATAGCTGATCTATTGCAATTCTAAAATAAAAAATTATTTACATTAGTAAACCCACCTCAAAATAGAAAATCAATAACAAATGTTTCTTGTTTTCTAGGATGAGATATTTTACTTGCTTAACTTTAAGTACTTCATTGCCCTATCGAATGACATCTATACTCTTCACCACTTGACAAATGCCATTCTGTAATGAGCAGACTTTATTCTGCTATTCCACAGACTTTAAGATTAGTAAGGAGTGTGACCCTGAGACACTTTTCTGCTATGTCATTGTATCACTTGTAACAATCCTTCAAAAATTTTTCAGGATATTTTTTTTGTTGCTGTTGGAAAGAAAAGGTAATATTTAATAATTCTTTTGTTTACAGACTTCAGAATGGTCTTAGTTTTCTGGATTATAAACCTGACAAGCTGATTTATGGTCTGATTTCATTCCAGTTTATGGTCAGCTTTAGGCATTTAGCTGAAGCTACAAACTGATGATCTAGCTGCTAAAAACATTCTGAGGTTATCCAAAATCTCCCATGAGAGAGACTTAGATGACTGCTGTCAATTGGTTTTAGAGACTTTTCTAGGATTATAAGGCTTCCTAATTCAGTGTGTCAGCTTAAAGCCACAAGTGAGATAGTATGAGTCTAAGCCATTGCTCTCTCTGCACTTGTGTATTGTCTCTATAAAGTATGATAAATATAGGGGTGGCAAAAAAAGGCAGATGGGGAGGTTTATCATTGCTTGTTCTATTCTTTAACATAAAAAACAACTTGAGGAAAAAAAAAATCTGTAGACAATGGTATGAGAACAGAATATCCACTGGAGATGGTTATTGTCAGCATTACCTGTATTTGCACTGCAGTCTAAAGCATACAGTGCTTGGAATGATGCAAACACAAAAAATAAAACCTTTACCCATGCATCCAAAATAAATAACAATCAGTTTTTGTTCTCACAACGTTGCATTTTATCCTGAAAGTACCATAAGCTCTCAGACTCAATGATGTAAATTTTTCCTTCACAGAACAGAGTTTTGCCTGATAATTTCCAAACGCCCTCATGTTTTAATAACATGGGGCAGACGGCACAAAGATAATTGTGTTTAGATATCTTATTGTCATTGCTTTATTTTTTTTTTAATCCAGACATGTACATGATGATTTCTAGGATTATGTTACATGCCTCATTTACTTGGAATATCAATGCATTATTATAGTTGCAGTTTCAAAGTAGCACTTATTTCTAGTACACACCTCTATAGTATTGTTTCACAACTGTACAGGCAAAGAAATCACATAGGTCTTAATCTCTTGGAGAAAAAGTCATTAGCTATGAGAAACTGATTTTGTTACAGAAAATTTCTTTATTAGAGGCTATCCACTTGAATGCTTTTCAATATCTGAGACAGTTATCTATCCTTAAACAGTATGATTGGCTATTTGCTAGGTAATTCTGCTCTGAGGCTTTGTTCTGTAAGCAAAGATGTATTAAAAGGTCTTCACATCTCTAAAGAAGTTTCAAGTACTTTTGGAGCTTTTGTAAATCAGTTGGATAAGATCAGAACAGCAAAGCAGAAAGTGAATAAAAGTTTTTAACGTTTGGCTTAAAGCCAGAATTACCATTAAAGTTGTAAATATCACCATTAAATAAATAACTATAAAAATCTGTGTAAATCAATAGAAATGTCTATATAAACCCATTTAGGAAAATCTATTTTCAGCAACTTGCAGCACTATGAACCCAGTTGTACTGTGCTTTCCTTTTTGAAAAACATTGGTACAACAGAATTGAAGTTTTAAAGCAACAGGCATTCATAAAGTTAAATTTTTTTAGAGACTATAACAACTATTTTTGTTCAGTGGATTTCATACTCATTAGAAAAATGTCCTCTATCCTTTCTATCTGTTACTCAGGGGAAACTATGCATCATTCTTCATTGAATAAAAGCTTTTCCTTCTAACAACATTATTTTAATGACATTAGTGCAGTTCTTCGGAAATAAAATACATGGCATATAATCAGACTTCATTTTCTTCACTTGAATAACCCTCGTGTTGTCAAAGAAATATAACACTACAGTGTCATTCTCAGTATGTGACAATTTGAGCCCACATGACAAATATTTTTCAAGTATATACATTTAATTTAATATTGCATAGTCATAGCACACCTCATAGATATGATTTCAATTATAGCTACATTATCAACTAGTCAAAGTTTTTAAAAAATGTAGTTTTATATTTCTCATTTTTTCTCATATATTAAATACATTGAGATTTCAGCATTAATAAAGTCTTCAAAATTAATCTGTGAATGTTTTTTTTTTTAATTATCTGCCTTTTTAAATCTGTGGGCTACTGGTATTAACGTCTTTCTACGCTTGGTTATGCAAGGCTTGAACATGTGAGTGGTGAAAGGGGGAATGGGTAAGATGTAGCTAATGCTCCTGAGTATTCTCTGCTACTATTACTATAGCACACACACACAAAAAACCCAAACAAATGAAACCCAGGACAGGTGTACCATGGAGAAAGCAGTTTTTATTATTCTGATACAATATTTTACTCTTTTATAAACTGTATCAGATATTTGTTCAGATGGTATTGGTTTTGCTTCTTTGAAAGAAGTAAAAAGTTAAAATCTACTCAGAAATTCTCTTGTATTTTGTTTCTTGCTGTGATTTTTTTACTGTCCTTTTTCTTTGAAGGAAGTATAAGGAAAATACCTAGTATAAGGGAACCAACTATAAGTAAATAATTTTTTTTATAGGAGAAAGCTCCAGAGTAGATGCTTTTAAGAACGTTCCCAATAAACTAAAATATTGTACATACTATCAAACATACTTTTTACAAAGCATATATCAATTGGAAAAGAGCTGACATAGTTCCATAAAAGAGCCGACATAAGACTTTGGTCAAATAGCACTTATGCTGTGGCTAAGTCAGAGAATAAATTTTAACATTTTGTTCCTCTCCTGTGTTTGATAGTTTTAATTTTTATTGTGCTGCATCTGTGCTTTTCACTTACATATAATAGTAGAATCATAGAATGATAAAATAGAAAGTGTTGCAAAGGACCTTAAGATCATCTAGATCCAAGCTCTTGCCATGGGCAGAGACATCTCACCCTATACCATGTCACCCAAGACTCCACCCAACCTGGCCTTGAACATTGCCAGGTATGGAGCATTCACAACTTCCTTGGGCAACCTGTTCCAGTGCCTCACCACTCTCACAGTAAAGAATTTCTTACTTACATCGAAGCTGAACTTCCCTTGTTTAAGACTGACTCCGTTACCCCTTGTTCTATCACAACAGTTGCTGATGAAGAGTCCCTCTCCAGCATTCTTGTAGGCCCCCTTCAGATACTGGAAGGCTGCTGGAAGGCTGCTGTAAGGCCTCTACATATCCTTCTCTTCTCCGGGCTGAACAGCTCCAACTTTCTCAAGCCTGCCTTCATACAGGAGGTGCTTGAACTCCCTTATCATTCTCATGGGCCTCCTCTGGTCTTGTTCCAACAGCTCCATGTCCTTTTTATGTTGAGGACACCAGAACTGTACACAATACTCCAAATTGGGTCTTATGAGAGCAGAGTAGAGGGGCAAGATCACCTCCTTCGATCTGCTGGTCACACTTCTTTTGATGCAGCCCAGTATATGGTTGGCTTTCTGGTCTGCAAGCAAACACTGCTGGCTCATGCTCAGTTTCTTACCAGTCAACACCCCCAAGTTCTTCTCCGCAGGGCACATAAATTAGAAAAGTATCCAAGTGGAAGAAAGTGGTCCTGAAAATGCATGAATTCCATGTTTGATGTATAGCAAATAGAAACATCATTCAGAAACGTACCAGCTCCTCTGATGTGTTATAGCCAATGTTGAGAAACTTCCTAGAACTATTTCTTCCACAGCCTGATTAGGAAAACAGGAAGGGCAAAGAGAGAAGGTAGCAGTTCTGCATCATTCACAAGAGATGAATGTAGAGAGAACCAGCACATCCCACGCAGAGCAGGATTCATCCCTCACTGAGTTCTGGTTCCTTTTGAGAGAGAAAAAAATATGGTGAATTTCTAACATAAGATGTTGTAGACGGACATGTACAAACCTGAGCCAAGGAAGAAAGGAAAAGTGAGAATTTCTTATAATCAGAGAATAGGTTTAGATGAAGATTTATCTTTTTTAAATGCTTGAAAATGGAGTAATATGAAATGAGCTTTTTAGCAGATGTAATATGGAAGTTCCCAGGGTGCGTTTAGCTGTGAAAGGCCATACCTATTAATTGTGTTTCAAAGCAGAAAAAGATATGAAAAATCATATTGAAGCTGAAATGAGTACAACATATGCTTTCTTCTAGCTATAAATTAAATCTGAAAATATGCTAAACCATCCTCATTTAAATGTACAGTGAAACACATTTTTTAATTTTTGTTTTATCTATCAAAATGGCCAAATTTTAAAATGTCACATCATTTTTAGATTGAATTACAAAACGAAAAAAAAAATGCTGAAAGTATTTTACATATACTTTATAATTTATATTTTCATCATAGCACTTATATAAGCAAAATAAAACAATAGCATTTTTGCTTTCTAAATTCGATATAGGTTTTATTAGTAGCATTCAATTTTCAGTGAAAGAGCAATATTTTTACTACAAATTTATAAAATGCTAGTATTTTCTCTACAGTCACCAACTATTTTGCTATGGTTTGTAGAAGCACTTTCTTACAAGATAGATTAATTTTCAAGATAAATCAATTTTTCAACTGTTCATTCAGAGATTATAATATTAGGATTTCATGTCCTAATCACAGCAATCTATCCTATCTGAAATCACAGAGTAGTTGCACAAATTTTCAGGAACAAACGCATATTATTCAAAATTATGTGCACAGTATTTACTATTATTTGATATGCCACATCTTAGAATCGTATTCATAAATCTATTACTAATTTTCATGTGTTATATGTGCTTTTCACATATTAGATGTTCATTCCCTTTTAGTAACATATCTCTCAAAACATCAGTGTTTCAACAGAATATATACTTTGTTTTCAAAAGATCTACTCACTATCTTGGTATCTACTAAATTGTGTAGAACCAGAATGCATAAAATACTGGAAAAAAACCTGCATAAATGTGTCAAGATGATGTTGCTTTTTTTGTTGTTTTGGTTTTTTTTTACATAGCACAGCAATAACAAAAGGATTATTCCCCTCTAGGCATTTCAAATAGAAATTATTTTTTGCAACTAAGTGCAATTTTAATTTCCATTATATAATGCACTGTTAAAGGTTTTGCCTTTTCATAAACAACATAATAATTTCAGAAATCAGTTGTTTATTTAAAGTAATGTCACACATTCAAGCAAAGTATCAGTTAGTTGCAATACATGTAAAATTAGGTCCCACAGTCAAACCAATGTCTGCTTTGAAAGAATAGATAACCATGTCTAAATTCTCACAGGATATCTATAGTGACAGTTAGACATATGCCTGTGCCCACATCTAAGCTTACATTAATTGTGTGTTTTTAAACATTTCCTATCCAACTTTAAGCGCAAAGCAAAAGCCAGCCAAAGACCAGTTTTAGACCTCTGCTCAATTTTTACTGTCTCTGAAAGTGCCCAGTTTGTAGTCTTTTCCTACAGACTGCCTTTCCATGAACTGGTTTTATCTTAGTCTCTCTGTCCTTTTTCTCTGTTCCATTTCTTCTTGTTTGTGTCTTTCATTTACTTTCCAGACTACTGTGAAGCACATGCAGCACCGCTTCTGCCCTGAATTGAAGCCACTCTATTCTGTAGAGGAGCATGGTCAGAAAAATGTGTCTCGATTTGATAAATACTGGGAAGAACCTTAATTTTATTACACAGTCAACTCACCACTAAAGCTTGGTTTTGATCATATTAAATCCCAAAAGGACAACTAGGACAAGGAAATTTCTTTATTAGAAGAAATGCTGGTTTAGTGTTATGCCTTTTTTCACAAGGCATATGAAGAGAAATGTGCCAGTGGTCTGAGTGCCATGCTTTCATACAACTCTCTTGTAGGACAAGGATTTTACATATAGAAAGGAGAGATGAGTGAGCCACTTCTGTGTCATCTTAAGCCATGACTATTCTTACAATACCTGACAGTACCATGGTCCTGCAGACAGCCAAGGCAGTACCTCCCTTCTTCACTGTGTAGCATAGAAAGACTACTAAAGAGTTTCTGTCACTGAGGCCAAGTGATGTTGACTGGTCAAGTGTATGCTATCAAGCCATTTAGGTTCTGAAACAGGGCAATCACATCTAGTCTGCAGGTTGGGATGGGCCCCTGAACTAAAATAAATCTCAAACTCTGCCTAGGTATTTTCTGGCGGAAGACCAGGCAGCTTGATGGGTATCAAAAGCTGATGTGAGTGATCCAAATGACAGCTGTAGAGCTTCAGCCTATTAGAAGGCTGGTACAGTAATATCCTTGGAGCATCTCTTCAGCAAAAAAAAATTTCTCTATCTTCTTATGTACATAATCTGTTTCACAACACCTTTGTTACATGTTTTGTGTGAAGACGGAAGGTAGCTAATATATAGTCAGTGGCGAGTGAAGTAAAGGAGGATTTTGCTTTCTTTGGATTTGATCAGTGGTAATTTAATGTGGGAATTATGTAGGGATAATGTGATAATGCATAGTGATTACTCCCCATCATTGCTTGTAAATATGGCACTGAAGCAGAAGGAAAAATAAACAAAACCAAGAAGCATATGGTTAAAAAAAGTGTCTTTAAGCAGCAAATATTAGGACTATCTCAGCAATTCCAGTACCTTGCATCATTCCAAAATTATCTTTATATATACATTCATGTGTGTCAGTACATAAATGAGTCATATAAATCTAGATAAGCATTTAAAAGGCTACTAAGGCACTTTAACTCTTGACTCCTTGAAGGTGTGAGCAGCCCATGCTGATTCATCTTGGCAGGAAGGAGATCACTTCTGGCTGGATTTTTAGGGGCAAAATATGTTAAGATTATGAGAGGCAAGTCTGAAAGATCAATGTCTCTTCTCCTACTCTGAATCTGTTTAATGCTGAAACTGGGACAACCTGCTAACAGTGCTGCAGCAAAAAGAAGTCAACTTCCAAGAACAGTTGCTGTAACAGGCAGAGCATTTGTGGTAGGAGGAACACACAGAGACATGTTGGAGGAAGATGATTCTTGTAAACTCTTACTGTGCTTATTTTTCACACTCCTGATGAAGTAAATTAGTGAAATCACCTGAATAGGATCTTATCTTGCTTTAGATGCCAGTTCAGATGTAGCCTGCAGATGCACTACTTCAAGCTTCAGTGCTCCTTACAACAGAAGCAGCAGTCTTTCCAGAAAGATTTCAATGAACTTCAATAACAGATGACACAGTTTATATAGAACACTAACTTGAAACTACATTATTCCCAAACAGCAAATACAGGAAGGTATATTTAAATCAATACATTTTTCAGCAGAAAAATCAGTGGGTTTTGTCTTCACGTACCCAATCCATAAATTTCAGAAATGCAAACTGCCACTGGAGTACTTCATACAGTCAGTTCATAAAATTATTTCAGCAAGAAATGTAAGCCTTGATGTTTTGCACAAAAAAAAATGCTGTCAGATGTTTGTTTATTAGGCACATTACTTCTGCTTTAAGCACCTCTGGGACAACTATGTTCCTTCAGGGAATGATTTTAATATTTTTTTTTCAAATAACCAAACGTAATTTGAACATGAATTATGATTTCAGATGTGCATATGCATATATGCAAACATATTAGAATTCCTGGGAATTTTGCCTGTGGACACACACGCACATAGGCATCTAGTCAGATAAGTTTCTCTCTACACTGTTGTGTCCCTGTTAATACTGGAAGGCGTATTCCATACGCTTCCTTCTTATCCATATCTGGCATCATTAATCAATGCTTACGACGGTTAGCTATGTCCTGGCTACAACATCAAAAAGAAAAGAGATCCTATCCCAGCCAAACACCAAAGCACTGACATTATACATCTTCCCAGTTTTCCTCATGTTCACATTCCTGCATCTTCCCTTGACCAAATAAAAATCTAGTGCTGTTTTTAGCTAATTTATTGTATACATTTTCTATAATATAAACTATAGACAGAGTTTCCAGTATAGTCCAAAAGCTCCATTTGAAAATCAGGTCTGATTTCAGGTGCATCTGCAATTTCAGTGATTCCCAAGTGGAGAGATTCTCTAATATTTAACAAGAGTAGCAGCTCAAAAGCTGACAAACTATTGTTACCTCCAAACAAATTTTTCAAGAAATTAGGATGAGTGCCTTTTTATTGTGTTAGTTATCAAATATTTCGGGAAGCTACTGGCACTGATCCTCACCATTTTGCAGAACTTTGAAAGCTATGATTGATCAGTCTATAGTTTCAGAAAAACCTAATTCCAGTACTGGATGTCAGATCTCCTCTAAGACTGCCACTATACACAGGAGATCAGGCTGGCGCTGTTACCTTGAAGAAAGAATATTGTCAAGCTCTGCTATATGCACTTTCAGATCTGGTTTGTATAATGGTTTACTGCCACCGATGCCCTTAATATTTAGAAATTTCCCCCAAACCCTTGTAGTGTTTCTTTATGTATCTGTCCCGTGGCATAATCTTTTGGACTGCAGTTCTGAGGAGATTCTGGCCCCAGTTCATTCAATTCAAGTAGTCTTATCACTGAATCCTTCTGTCATTCAAGGCTGCAAGCACTGAGGATGACAGTGACTTCTGCCCTTTGAGAAAGACAAGTTATCAATACAGAAGTTTCAGAATGCCTCCAATTTGCTAATTAAAGAAGCTTCTATCGGAAAGCTCTGTACAGTACCTGCCATAAACACACTGAGGTTCATTTAGGTATGTTTCAATGAAATAATTGGGAAAGATCAGTCACAGAGCAAGGGTCTGTGCTATGTTCTGTGTCACAAGTTCTGAACTGTCATTATGGACATCACGGTCACTTTAACATCTCAGCGCAACATAGTGAAATGTAAGCTACTTTGAGTGTTCAGTCTCGTCACCTGCCTGTGACATTGTGCTTCCATATATTCTCAGGGTGTTCTGATTGTCAAAGCACATAGGTAAGGCCATAGCCTACCTGTCAATATTTTTGACAAAGAGGCAGAAGAAATGTGAAGTAATATTTTACTTTTAAAAGTAATTGGATGTCAGTCGCTGACAAGTGAATATGCATTCATTGCGTGATTCTTATATCCAAGAGTAAACAATTACACATACAGATAAATATTTGTAGAAAGAAAAGGATGAAGACATTGTCTAATATAAAAGCTAAGGAATAAAGACAGTAAGGCAGATCAGACTTCCCATTGTGCTTTACAAGATCCTCCACTGCAGTGATAATCCACACTGCTTCTGTTAACCCTCTTTTATTAAATCTGACTCTTCAGCAAGGCTAACATGAAGTAACAGGAAGACCTTTAAGATAGCAGAGATTAGCATCAATATAGTAGGAAGTGATATTCAGGACTGCTAGTGGATCAGATACACAGTAATATGTACTACATTTTATTTAAAGTCTGCTAAACCTAAAGCTACATTATGATGAATAAGTGCATCTCTCCTTCCTTCAAATAACTTATCTCAAGCACAAATAACAGTGTGATATCTTCATTTCAGCCATCAGCTTCTGTGACTATCGGGACTGAAGCTCTGATTAAGTTGGCATTATAAAGAAATTCTCTTCCATTTTCTTTCTTATGCTGAACAGGTCTGGATCACTTATTTTGGCTGTTTTCACTGTCTCATGTTTTCAGACACATTCATTTATCACAAAGCAAGTCACTTTCCTGTTTGTGTTTCCACTTTACTCTAAAGGGCACACAGAAACATTACAGGAATGCAGGGTTGCAGCAAATAAATTGTCTGCACTTACTCTGCAATATGTCTCTACAGCCATTCAACCTTGTATGATCTCTTGTTGCAGAGACAGAGTTAAAAGGCTCCTTATAAACAATCATTTAATAGAGCATTTTCTGATGGTGTGTCTCTTTGATCTGATTTTCTGCTGAGAATCGTAATATATACTATGTAAGCTTTATGTTCTTTGTAATGAAAAGTTTTAAAGTCTCATTTAATAATACAGCAGTCTGTACGTCTCAAAGATGTATGATGCACAGTAATTTAACTTGAATCAGATTGCTGTGCAACTCCCATAAATCTGAAATTTTCATACCAAAGAAATTAAAAAATCAACAGTTTCCAGGAGGATTAAAGGAAGTGTCATCGAGGTGTTGAGCTACACTAGACAAAGTGATAGTCATTGCTACATTTGCTATCCTTGTTACCGGGACAAAACTGTAATATGATAGAATCTTCTCAGTAGCATTCTTGTTTTACAGGTTAATTACATACATTGTACATTGCCTTCCCTTACAAAAATAATCAATTACATACTGTTCACAATGAAAAAGTTTTGGACTATACTGTAGCTGAATTGTTTGTTGTGGCTTAAGCCGAGCCAGTAACTCAGAACCACGCAGCCGCTCGTTCACCCCACCTTCAGGCAGGATGGGGAGGAGAGTCAAAAGGATGAGATAAGAGAAGAATGAGAGACAAGAGCAGCGCAATAACTGAAGTAAAATACAAAACTACTACTACTGCTACTCCTCCTCCTCCTCCTCCTATTACTACCTCACTGCTACTACTAGTAATAATACTGATAAGAGAAATAACAAAGGGAGAGAATATAAAACTAAAAAGGGAAACGAAAAATACCAATAAACACAAGACATGCACAGTACAATTGCTCACCACCTACTGACTGATACTCCACCTGACCCAAGTAGCAATCTGCCCTTCCAGGTAACTCTCCACAGTTTATATACTGGGCATGACTTGCAGTGGTATGGAATACCTCTTTGGCTACTTTGGCTCAGGTGTCCCGTCTCTCCTTCCTCCTGGCTTCTTGTGCCCCTCCTCACTAGCTGTCATGGGTTCAGCAGTAGCAGTCATTTTTTCTCCTTCTTAGTGGCTGGTGCAGCACTGTGTTTCTAACTTACAGCCTGAGAACAGTACTGATAATACCAATGCTTGTAGCTACTGCTTAGAATGTTTACAATTGGTCAAGGACTTTCT
>WYDI02020218.1:0-60243 GCA_009867235.2 Psittacus erithacus | reverse complement strand
GAGGCACTGGAATGGGTTGCCCAGGGAAATTGTGAATGCTCCATCCCTGGCAGTGTTCAAGGCCAGGTTGGACAGAGACTTGAGTGACATAGTTTAGTGTTAGGTGTCCCTGCCCATGTCAGGGGGCTTGGAACTAGGTGATCTTAAGGTCCTTTCCAACCCTAACTATTCTATGATTCCATGATTCTATGATTCTATAAGTAGCTAGCTCCACTCCTGCCCCCTGCCCACCTTCACAGATTACACCTGAGCTAGTTGTGTAAGTTCTTTGAAAGGAGAAGTTTAATGAAATAGTAGTCATTTAATATGTCTGACACAGAATGAAGGGTGCTTGAGGTAGAGACGAGGGAGACTGAGTTTTCCTGAGATAAGTCGGCTTCATTAATGAAGGATACCTGCAAGACGTATCCTGGCTGCTAAAGGAGTATATGAAGTTTAGCACCCTACAGACACAAATGAAGAAACTAATACAATCTGCTGACACCTGTGATCAGGCCACTTCAGTGCAATTTCACATCAGCCGAACAGGAATGCTCCAAGATAAGCCATGTGTAAAGATACTGCTTCCAGAACTGCACAGCCTTACATCAAGCAGCTCCACACAAAGACTTTTTGGATCTGTGGTCACCAAAACATGGGGAGAGGGAAGAGAAATAGAGAAGGGAAGCTGGGAGCAGTGTAACGTGGAATGTTACTATACGTTTGCTAGTAATGATTGCACATACTTAAATCAAGGAGTTAATTCTCATCTGTCTTTAGATCATATAAGTAGAAGGGTATAAAATAACACCATATAAATTTGACTCAAACCTA
This sequence comes from Psittacus erithacus, assembly GCA_009867235.2. Lineage (NCBI taxonomy): Eukaryota > Metazoa > Chordata > Aves > Psittaciformes > Psittacidae > Psittacus > Psittacus erithacus. The sequence goes on along the minus strand of WYDI02020218.1, from coordinate 59,430 downwards.
AATGTTTTCCTGTCTGCTTGTATGCTTTCACTATTCACAACTAGTAGTTCATGTTTATAACAAATGTAATCTTGCAGGAACCATTGAGACAAATTTTATTTTTCAAAGCAAACAGTTCTGTTACTGGTTGAAAAATTAGAATCACACTCATAAAAGAGAAATATAAAAATAAGATACCACTCAAACAACTTATTTCTAGTTTTTACTGTTACTTCTGGCTTTCTTTGAGGCAACACTTTGCTGCAGAAAAGAAATGAGCACAATTCTTCAGGAATCTTTTCTTTAGCATAGGACTTCTGTAAGACACATTTGGCCAAAAAAAAAGTTCAATAGTTTTAGGTTAGAATATGAGTTTTTAACACGTGGGTGCATATGTCAGAATTCTTGTTACTCTTATGAATTAATGCATTCTTCCTGAATTGCATGGTTTTATTCAATTTTTATATTTTTTTAGATCTTTACAATACTTTGTAAATCACATATTCAGGGAAACTTGCACTGTAAGTGTATTTTAGAAATTTTATAAACTCTTACTCATCTTTTGCATTGTTCAGTATCTGGACTGGTTTAGTACATGATAGATTTATTATTTTTTGGGTTATACTACAGTCTTCAAATCACCATCAAATGCTTCTAATTTAGCTTTTTTCCTTATAGCTTTGCTAATCTTAATTAAGATTTCTACAATAAAGGCTCAAGAGGCTTTACAAGAAGCCATGTTTTCTTCCCTGTTCCCTGTATTGGCATTGCTTTTTGAGAGGGAATAAGATCTCAGAAACAGCTGAAATTTTTAAAGGAATTCAAGTGAATGGAAAAGTAAAATACCACATGACTAATTTAATTTCCTTTGGAAAACTGACTACCCTGCAATGGGTGGAATGGACTCCCACACAGTCAATGGCAAAATTCCCCATAGCCTTCATGTAGATCAGGAATTTACATCTGATTTTCTAAGACTTGGAGATGAGTAGGTTTTATTACCAGGCTTGTGTATCTGTTGAAAGGTTTTGCTAGTAGCTCATTGTACCTGCACAAAATAAGGTAGGTTTAGACTGGAAGAAATAATTCAATATGAAACTTTGCAAAAGAAACAATGATTGCTTATTTCCAATGTTTTTTCTTGCAACTAGATCTCAGTAAACCTGTATAGACTTTCTGAAATGGAGTTTGTACCTGAAAGAGCCCAATTTTCCCAAGGTCAGATTTCTCTGTGAATCAGATATGATTTATGCATGGTAACATAGATCAAAAGCATGTCAGGAGGAGGACGTAATTAAATGAGACAAAATATGAAAAAATAATGAGGTGGTTTCCTATTCAGGCATCTCTGTACAGGCCTTAATACTTTTGAGGGAAAGGAAGATAAGAAACAAGAGTATAAGGGGGTATTTCATAACCAATTTTATGTCTTGTCATCTTGATTCTGAAACAAGGATTTTCTGAAAAAAAATAAAAAATAAATGTTGGACAGCACTGACCTTTTCTCTCTGATTTTAACAGGATATAAATTAAGCCCTATGCATGCATATAAATTTAAAAGTACGAATGTATGTAAGATGTATATGTAGACCAAATAGGATATAATATCAGTAGGTATCAGATGATTTTGTTAACACAACTGAAAAATATACATTTTCTCATTCATGACACTAAGGCAATTTTAAGATCCTGTAAGTGCAGTGTAACTTTAAAATTAAGCATTAATAGCACTGTAAACCTTTAAAGGGAACAAGTCAAAGACAGAAACTCAAGTTATAAGAAGGCAAACGTAACCTTTTAGTAAGAAAAAACTGAATAATTCCTACATCTGATTAAAAATGGAATAATAGTACTTTCACAGGTGAGATGACGTAAAACCATAGTGGATTTGGATAATGGGATTTATTTAAAAACCTGCGAGATACCCTTATACACCACTCAGTCATGTCACACACGTGCTCACTGGCTCCCCCTACCACACCATGTTCCTTAAGTCTCCAGTCCATGCCCCGGAGATGGATGCCAACCCAGGGTAGTTGGGCAGAAAGTTGTACCAGAACAGCTGGTACAAAGGCCAGTATGACAGACCACTTCTTCCTTTTGGAAATCCCTCCTCTATGCACCACCTCTTTCCAGTCCTAGTTTTCCCAGTCTACATAGTCTAGACAAGGAAGCACAACACACAACTGGCCCTCTAATTGGTGGGTCTCCCCCAAATCTCTTTCTCAGCTGTAAGATTGAGGATGACGGTGGTGACACTGGTGTTTAGCCCAGGTGTTACAAAAATCTATAGCCAGGCCATACCAGCTGCAACTAGCATGTAGGAGGCTTCTGCCCAAGAGTTCAGAAGTTCAGTTTTGGATACTCAGCCTTCCCAAACACATACACCCAATTATCTTCTGCCTGGTAACATTCACAAGTTGAGCTATATTTTTACCAATGAGTATATTCTTTGATTACTCTCCTGCTGAAGTTGAACAGCCAGTGCTCCTTTCCACAGCTGTTTTATGAGACCTACCCAACTTAGAAGAAAGAGCTGGAAGGGAAAATAGTATTTTATTTGCAAGCATTTGCTATTCTATCATAACTGAATATACAGCACACCTAAGATTTTGACTGCTATAGAATAAATAAATCATATTGGACAGTGTAAAATACATAGTCACAGAACATTAAACTTGGAAAGAATGCTTGTTTGCTTAGTTCACCTTCATCAAAAGTAGAATTAAACCATATATTCTCTTGAGCATTATACAGACAGGTTTTTACATGTCTGTAATTATGAGATTTCCATTACTTTTCCTGAAAGTTTTTTTTTCATAATCTATTATCTTAGAATATAACTCTGGCACTGACGATTTTTTCACATAAATACAGTAAAACCTATTGATAGTTGATGTCATTCAGTAATTCACCTCTCCTTGCTTGGTTGGTTGGCTGGTAAAATTTATGCCATTAAAAATATAAATGTCTATTTTCTAAGCAGATGCTCATTTTGCACTCAGACACAGCATAACCTATAAGAATTGTCCTTTCCAGGATAAAGACCACAGAAATCTGTGGAAAAAAAATATAGTGGTGATCTTGTGTTCTTGCATACTGAAGAGGCAAGAACCACAAGCAAACGTTTTGTGCAAAAATCACTACTTGGACAGTCATATACCAATAATATACCAAAGTTTGACACAGTAATTCTATCCCATCTGCTTAGTACTGGTAACTTTAAACATCAAAAATCTCACAAAATATTTAAACTCTAAAATTGAAATACTGACAATATTTGTTTTCTTATGATGAGCTACAGATATTTTCCAGTAAACTTTTCTTTTTACCTGAATGTCTTGAGGTTCACTGAAGTTATAGGTGTCAATTCAGATATTTTAACATCTAAAACTTAGTCACCCAGCAGGAGATTCTGCATACAAGCGAAATACTGCGCACTAAGAAGGTAATTGCCTACACCAAGGAAAAAGAATATAATTTGCATAGGAACTACTTTGAACTTTTGATGCAAATTAGGACTTCTCCACCCCTTGGAATTTCAAAGCAAAGTCCACTTCCAAAAGTGTGCACGTAGTAAAAAAGGAGATTACTTTTTTGCACGTTATCTACATAGTTACAGAAAATTGGAGGGCTTGCTTCCAGACAGACATTTCCTGCTAGAGACATGGATCTGTAATTTCTACTCCAAAGCATGTCTTACAGATTAGACTACTGAAAGTAGCCTGAATCAAGACTGAGATCCTTACAGCCAGTGAAAACTGGACATCCATGCAAAAAAAAAAAAAAAAGAAAAAAGGCACAAGGGGGACTGGCTCTGCATACTTCTTTTACATACAGAGGAGCTGAGTGAGGGCACAGTGTTACCGCATGGTACTATTCAGCAGTATTTTAATGAAAAATGCATAATCAGACACAGATGGAAGCCCAAAACTCTCTCAGTTAAATGAGAGATTCTACCATAAAATGTATGCATTTTTCAATTCAATATGATTCTTTAAAAGTACTTCAGACATTTATTTCATGGTATTTACATACTTTCTGATGTATCGCCCGATTTGTAATGAAAAATAATTTGGGAATTACAAACTCTGATAGAAAGGGCTTTCAGTACTTTTCTTTCAAACGATGTGTTGTGTGTTATACAGAGGAGCCATCTTTTGACACATGATCTACAAAGGTGTGCTTTTAATTTCTTCTCCAATTACTTCTGCCATGAGCCTGTAGTTGAAAATATCATTTTTGACAGAAAAAAAAAAAAGAAGGAAACCCACTGAAATCCAAGTATCAACATTACAAGGTCATAATATTAACATGGAAAGGTATTACGATAAGATGATTATAATACCTCATCAGGGCCACAAAGACAATCAGAGGACTGGAGCACCTTTGCTATGGAGACAGGCTGAAAGAGTTCGGGTTATTGTGCCTGGAGAAGAGAAGGCTTCAGGGAGATCTTAGAGCAGCCTCCCTGTACCTAAAGGGGCATACAAGAAAGATGGAGAGGGCTTTTTTTGGAAGAGCAAGTAGTGATAGGACATAGAGTAACAGCTTTAAACTGAGAAAGAGTCTATTTAGATTAGCTATTGGAAAGAAGTTCTTTACTGTGAGAGTGGTGAGCAACTGGCACAGGTTACTTAGGGAAGCTGTGACTGCTCCATCCCTCAAAGTGTTCAAGGTCAGGCTGGGTATGGATAGGGCTTTGAGCAGCTTGGTCTAGTGGAAGGTGTCCCTAGGGTGTTGAAACTAGATGATCTTTAAGGTCAATTCCAACCCAAACCATTCCATGTAAGATTCTATGATGTAGCAATATTTTAAAAAAAAATAAAAATAAAAATTACAGAATTTTTTTAATTACAAGAAACATAGGAAACAAATTTAAGGAAAAATAAGATTCAATAGAAGAGAAAATAAATACTGGAAAATCTAGTAGTGGAAAGAGTGAAGGCAACTAGGTGTACATACAGCGTAGGGCATTAAAATGGATAACACATTATGGAAAAGGGACATAACAGCTTACCTATTTTGCATTTAGGACACTAAGTTACAAGAAAAGTAGCATTTGAAGAAATTTAGAAGCAAAAGTATTAGCTTCCCTCTGTTTTTTTTAGAAGATTTTATTTCTTAAATCCAGGTAATGCTTCTTAAATAAGTGTTACCAGATCAATCGGAAACATTCTGAGAAGTCATCACAATAACTAAACAAAGTTGACAGCGTGCATCTTAAACCTTTCTGGAACTTCAAAATAGCTTGTATGTTTGTAAAACAAGAACATACTGGCAATGGCTTTCTTTTTAATCAAACATATCTTTGCAATTTCTGTGCCATAGCACATCACAGCTGATTCTATCGTATCACAGCATGTGTTGATGTAACCATAGCAATCATTAAATTCATTCTTGGAATTTGTAGGACACATGGATTCTCCAGACTGTTCAAACATTTGTTCTAAAAGTACAACACTTTCTTTTTAAAAATAATTTCTTTTTAAAGAAAATTCAGAGTTTTTATGGAATGTTTAGATGCTAAAGGAGTTGTGCATATATAGTCTGGTCTAATGTGCTTATTTCATGATTACATTTCTCATTTGCTGTTAATCAATCTGAATTAAGTCCAACCTACTGTGTCTGCTTTGCCTGATGCCTGGCATTGGTCAATTTACTACCCACTCAGGTACTGCTTTAAAACTTTATCTGGAAGATATAAGCAGTTTCACCAGGGAGCCAAGAGTCAAAACCCCTCAGAAATACAATGGTAAGTGATAAATTGGATTGCTTAATTATAAACATGCATATAGGGTATTTATAATCTCAATAAATCATTCAGCAATATCTGCACCAGGTGGAATTATAATTCGCATCTTAAGGAAAAGTCCTGTCTTATAATTTGCCTTTATTGAGCAGATAATGAAAAGATCAGGTGACATGAACAAAGAGGGAATACTCAGCTGTTAAGAATAAGTCTTTCATTTTACTTTACAATGAGAATTTTTTAAATGCCAACATTTAAAATGTGTTGAACTGTTTTACTGTCCATAGCAGTACAATTGTTGTAAGGAATATAAGGACAAGTATTTAGGCACTTGTTAGGCAATACTCAGAACCTTACAGGGTGTCAAGCAAGGTAACCACCAGAAGGTGGGAAATGGAAATATGGGATAGCTTTCTAGAACATGATTGTTTTTGGTGGGATGAGCAGAATAGCTGCCACAAGAGTTTTGCAGTAGTTTCTTGACTCTTTGTGTGATCATGGCAAGTATTTGAATCCCAAAAGTAACCCTGTATCTAATGATAATTGTTTTGATAAGCTTCTTATGATCAGTGACTGAAAAAAAAATCTAATCACATAGAGAATACAATTATTGTTATTTATTCTGATCAAAGTTTACACACTATATATTAGTTTTAAATATAGTATGAGGTAAGGAACACTTCAGAGTGAGACAGTGTACAAGTTCTTTTGATCGTTTTTGTTTGTGAACTAGACATTGGGAATTTTGATTAAAAACCCCTCTGGCTAAAATTTTCAAATTTGTTTTCTGACAAGGGACTACTAAAATTATGGCCTAATTTGACTTCTCATGAGTAATCAAAAAATTTCCAATACCTTTCTCTGCAGTTTTAATGGTATTAATTTGATTACACTACATTTCAAACCAAACAACTCCAGAAACAGTCTGCAATATATAGCAATGCTTAGAGTGTGCCACCATCCAAAGAATCTGTCTGAAATTCACAAGAGTGACATCCTTGCGTTCAGTCTCTGAGACATGGCCTTCATGTTATTAGTCGTTTAAGTGCTTAAAAAGTGGCTTGCAGGCATGGCAGAAAAATAAATAAATAAACCAGTGTTATTCTAGAGTTAGTATATCTTACAAGGCTAAGTAAAGGAGTGGTCTGTATCCATCACATAATGACATTATAAATCTTTGTACCTTGCAAGGCAGTGACATGAAAAATTAGACTGAACAAGCCAGAGATGCACTATTTGTAAGCCTCAAAAGAAAGGTTAATGCAAGTTAAATATTGACATGTCAGCAATAAGGATTATAGCAATTATAAATTTGCACTAATGCCAGCTGCTGTTTAATTATTATGTGACACTGACAGGTCAGCCTGGAAGATTGACAGCTGAAGATATTTGCCTTATAGGAATTATTTGAGATCTTTGGAACAGGCTCTGATCTCAGTTACACCAGTTAAATTCTGCACACAATCTACTACAGCCAGGGGAGTTAATTCATATTCACAGTGGAAAGAGCAGAATCTGCTATGGCATGTGTTGAATTAATTTTCCCTAGTCTCAGGAAAGTGAATAATTAGTTATCGTGTAAACATACAATAACACTCTTTCTCTCTTTTTTCCCTTAAGTCACTTTTCTAAGAACTACACTAAAACGTATATAAATACTGTTAGCATCTGCCTGAAAAAGTCATGGTGGGGAAGTAAGAAATGCAAATTTATACTCTAAATGGGAAGGTTTTCATTAATTTCAGTAATAATAATAAATCTGGAACTTTTGGGAAGTGCTCAGAAATAAAAAATATGTAATCAATGAAGGCGAATTTCACTGTTTTCTAAGAAAAAAAATCAAGTAGTGATTAAAACATATAAGTATTTCTAGAGTACAGGCAAAACAGTAGGTTGAAATTCCCTGCTGAAATATACTGGGACTGATGAAATTATTCATCTGGGAAAATTAATTCAATGACTGTCATTTTGCTGCACTTGCACTGCTCACTAAGCAATCTTGACATCTAAAAGCTCGCAGAAATTATGGCAGTAAATGACTGCAAATGACCAACACAAAGCCTGTGAATCAATTAAATTCTAATTAAACTCTAATATACTGAATGAACAGGATTTAACTTATGGAGAAATCTTAGTTCCTCCACACACTGGTGCATTTCTAAAAGACTATAAAATAGAAAATCAGGACAGTCATACCTTTTCTCCCTTAAGTTGTATGAAAAACAATTTACTGATTTCAATTTGGGAAGATTAATGCATGTCTTGTGGCTTTTGAAATTTCTAGATCGTACCAATTTTATTTTCAGTATTTAAGTAAAACAGGATACAGATCCCAAAGCCCTATAACGTTCCTGATAAAACCACAGTTTTTTATGACAGACTTCTGTTCTTTTGGGCAGTTATTAATCTGTTTACTTGTAGCAAGTCATGTTGCATTCTGAATACAACAAATATGCTGAAGCTCATCACATAATTTAATTTTAAATACTTTGCTTCGGATGTCTCAGGTTACTGAAGGAGCCACTAGCGATCCTCAGCCCTAGGAAGTGGAACTGCATTTTAGTTCTTATCTATCTTTAAAATTTCTTTTCAACCCCTCAGTTAAATTCTTATAGATAATTCTTGGGCTTAGGGTTTGGTTTTTTTTTTTGTTTTGTTTTTAATTGATGATTATACCTTTTATGGAAATATTGTTGGAGGCTTTTATATGCTTCTATATTTCCCCTCTTCTTACACTCAGTCTTACAAATTCACTATGGAATGAAGGTTTTAACCTTCCATAGGATTCACTACAGCTGTTCTTGTATTCTTCTATTCAAATTTAATTCAAATGTAAAATTAAATTTCTGGTAAGATGAAACTCATGAGATCAGTGGCACATGACTAAACTGTAAAATATCTGACCTTAAGCAAGACTCGTTGGCATCATTCTTTTTTCATTGAAAAGAAGATATTTCACTTGTTAAAAGAAAAAAAAAAATGCTAAAAGTAATCTCCATGAAATTTCAAATGCAAAACTATTTCATGTTAACATTTTACAGTTACACAATTAAAACAAATCAGAGACAACTAGTGCAACAGAAGGACTTCTGTACTTTAGATTTGGGTCAAACTTATGGTGTAGGGTACAAAGAATGTATTAGACAGGTTCAGTATTATAAAAAAGTCTACATAAAGACCATGAAAAAAGATTGTGGCTCCTTGCTCTGAGCTAAAGCAGAGCAGGTGGTGACAGTGGATTCTTTTAAAAAATGCACTCCTGATCCAAAACAGAACAGCAGTGTAGACACATCCTGTAGTGTCATTCCACTGTGTTCTTCATAAATGAAGTGCTGAATTGAGACCTCATTATTGCAATATACTCTGGCTGCATACTTTACCACAGCAACTCTAAAGCAGACTAAGGAGATGGTTGAATCCATATGTTTTACTCAGGCCTTTCTAAAGCTTTAGAGAGGAAATACTGGAGATGTTCCTCCACAGCAATAGTGTAAAAGAGATTAAGAGCTTTCAGGTGATCAAAATATAGCTGTTTGTATTATAATAAAAGTTTCAGTGCTAGTAATTAGCCTAACGTTTGCAAGTTTGCTGGTAGAATAAACCTCAGAGTCCTCTTCAATCAGATCAAAAATAGATTTTTAGATTGTTATACCAGCTCTTTTTCTCCTGCACCCAAACTAACTGCAGCATCATTTGAGTTTAATCAAAATATTTATAAGTGTACTTTCAATTGAATGGGGCAGGCTGCATTTTAATTAAAATGTTTTCTCAATTTGAATGCACAAATCCAATTTATGCAGAAAACTAAAGATATTTTCCAGTTTGAGGGTGGAGTTGAAAGGGAATTATGGCACATATTTCCAGGGCAAAAACCTTTAAAAGATTGACCAGTCTCAATTACGTTATTAATTCCTGAATGTGCTCATATGAAAAAAGTTATAACAAGATCCTAGGGGTTTGGCAACTGAGAAAGTGCTTCTGCACCTGGCATTGTACATGCTATGCATCACAAGCAGGCAGAAAAGTAGAAGTCTGCATTTTCTGGAGCACTTCATCCTGGTATAACAGTAGGAGTACGTGCCATGATAAAAGTCCTGGGGGAGGGAAGAGATTTAACTAACATCCATTTTGGAAGACCATCATAAGCAAAACTGATCAGAGCTACTTTATTTCTGTTTTGTTTTGTTCTGCTTTTTTGATGGCAAGGTCATTAACCTCAGGCAGCCATATGCACATCTTCATAGCGCTTCTTGCATTCTTCCAATCTTCACTTCATTCCCCAAGGGTTTTGGGTTTTTTTCATTTCTTATTTAAAGAGTTTCATGCCAGTCAAAGATCAATTAGACCTTTGTTGTTTGGTAGTTATAAGGTTAATAACACTTTCCAAACCTACTTAAACAAATTCATGTAGAGACAAAAAAAGATTTTTGCTGTCTTTGTGTATACTTCGTGTATACACGTATACCTTTTTTATTTCCAGAAAAGCATGAAATTTCAGCTTTTAAAATCTACTAAAAATAATGGAATATCTTTATACATTTTTAAAAAAAAAATAAATATTTGAATCCAAAATGACCAGACACATTTCTTGAGATTTTTTTTCCTGTAGAAAAAATGCTCTGCAAATAGCTGGGAACTGACAGTCTGGATTATACCTATCATACCTATCAGTCTTGCAAGTTGCTTGAAATAGTGTCCAACACCAGTTCGCAGATGTCATGTCATCTACCCTACTGCTATTTTCCTAAACGGACCAAATCTCCTTCTTCCCATTCGGATATCCCAACACTGTGAGCTTTTGGAACATGTGTCTCTGAGTAAAGCCTCTCAAGACTCTTTCCTGGGTTGATATAATAGACTTGTAATGTGCATAGGAAATTTAAAGAGACCCCTCTATTGTGAATTAATTTGTATTTTTTAGTTCTGTTTGACATTATTACTATTCACATAATCCTCTCATATTTTCTTGTAGCTTTCTCTGGATTTGACTATTAACTAATTTCTGATCTTCAAGAAAAGCTGCATCACTAATATTCATTCTTAATATTTATAAATATATTAACACCGGCATTTTCATGGAAACTTGAACCGTTGTCCTGTTAATCAGATGTGAAAAAACCTGACCCTTTACCACAAAGTTTTTTTCCTCTTGCCTTCCATGGGAGACTTGTGAGTAAAGACGTGTTCCTATACACAATTATTACTTTACTAAAATGTTCAAAGGACTCCGACAATATATCACTTATCAAACTTACTAGATCTATTATTCTGGAAGAGACATGCTACTTCAAAAAGCAAAATTATTAAAAACAAACTTATTAAACTGACTTGGCTCCCAATAAATTGGAAAACCCCACTATTTTAGTCCCAGAGAGCTTTTCAGCTTTATTGTGAGAAACAAAATATATGTAATGTATCCCTGAAAATCCTTTGTGATATAGAATGAGGTTAGAAAAAAAAATTATTGAACTTTTCATCAATATCTTTAAGTTCCTCCAATGTTCCCTCAATCACTTTTAAATATACAAAAAAAAAAAAAACTCTGAACAATTTGGCCTGGCATTTACTGTGCAGTTAGAGTAATTGTTACACATATGGCACTGAAATGATGAATAGAAGGGGTTTATTACTATTTACAACTTTTAACACAGCAGAGTTTGGTAATGTCAAAGAGCCTCACAGGTAGCTGAAATCAATGAAAGCAGAGGTACACCATGAGCTGAAATGCTTTTTTTTTTCCAAGCTTTTTATACCCCTTTATGTGTGAAAATCTGCCTCGCACATATTATGTTTGCAAATTATGGGATTCATAATATTCTGGAATCACTGTAGGAAAATGGGAATGAGAGGCAGGGACCTAAGTGAACAATTTTTCTTCTTTATTGCATGATGTGGAGACTTTCCTACAGAGTTTAGGGAGAGGATTTTGCATGCCCTTCTGCTTTCTTCCTAGTGTCATAAGGCCCTGAGGACAAGGATTATCAGAAACTTATTCTTACCCCAAAGGTATTTATGGAAAACTCTCTTTCAGCATTTTCCTGTTCAGGTTTCCACCAAAGCATGGCGATAGTCAGTGGGGAGGTGGTATTATCACCACCCAGCTTATTGATGAGCATGTTTTCTTTATTCCCCTGTTCATTCCTATCCACTGGCTTCCAATGGTCAGACTGTGCTGGCAAAGTGAGGTTATTCTGTAGGCGTCCAAATGCATGATTCATCAAAAGGTCTTGGTGGAGCATTTATTATCTGTTTAGTATTTATTCTCTATTTATCCTCAACAAAATAGGATTTGCATGTCTTGAGTTCCCATGCGCTACAAAAATCATGATGGACGCTGTTATAATCTGCAATTAATCTAAAAATAAAATTAGGTTTGTTGAACAACTTATATTTCCCATAAATTCATGTTAATTGACATTGCTCTCCTTTATGTCCTTAACAGTGAAAGTTTTACACTTTTTCATCATTAAGGATAAATGTCCTAGGCTTACAAATGTCCTGTTCCTCATACTTGTCATTTCTGAATATTGGCACAATATAAACTATCCTTCAGCTTTCTGGTTTTTTCTGCCACCTCTGAGATTTATTACAAATCAAAACTATCAAGCCAAAGATGTCATCAAACAGCTCTTTTGTATACAGCTCTCCCAGCTTGATGATTTCAAATATTTATCACCACCTGATGTTCTTTAATATCTTTTTTAGTTATTAATAGAGAATATCTGTCTAACAACACAAATCTTAATTGTTTCTAAATGTAGGAGCGTATCTAAACTTTTCAGCTTCTTTATTTCTTAAAATATATTAATCTTCTCTACTTACTGAATGACTTCTTTCCTGTTTTCTGTTGTTTGATGTGCTTAATATATATTCTTAATATATAAATCTTGACACATAATATTTAATTTCACTATTAATAATCTACAGTTCAAAACATCTATTTTATTGGTTGAAATGTGATGTTGTTTTTAACATTTTTTTATATACTGTGCTTACTTTTTGACTTCTGCTTTAATTTCACCACTGTACAAATATTAAGCATGCAGCCAAGTTGCACCCTTTCTCATGTTCAAAACTGTATTTTGAAACATCAAGTAAACTCTTTTTAAAGCATTCTTAATTTTATTCATGTGGTCTTTTGTCTTCTAATCACTGTCATATTTCTTACTGACAGCTTGTTTTCTGGTCTAGTTAGACACTAGTAGGACAGTATATACTAATGGGTTAACATCTCTAAAAATGAATAACACATTATTTAAATAAATTTAGAATGGAAATGATTGATATGATGCATAAAGGAAAGTCACAGAGATGTGAAGGAAGGCAGTATCACCTGTCAGTCTTGGTAATTATAATTCCCTAGTCTAAGTCAAACTCCATATATTTTTTGAATAAATCTTTTTCTCTATGGATATCCTAAATTTTTTATACCCAAGGCTAACAACTCAATAAGTGCTGGAACTGGTCCATCTCTAGCATTCTGGAGCTGCTACTCCACAGTAGGCTGCAAACTTCTGAGTGTTACAACATGAGGTGAAAAGCAGCACATCCTATGTGGCACAATTACATCAAAATAAATATGGATCGGCTGTAGTGGTTATATGCTCTCCAAGCTGTTCAAAACTTAAAATGTTCTACGGTAGAGAGCCTGTATTTTTCTTTTATATTCTCAATCTATTTTCCTGATCCTTAAAAACACACAGAAACTATGCAGTTCATAAAGGCATGGGTGTGCCATAATCTGACAGTTTTGTTGGAGTGCTTCTACAAGATATCAAATTTGTAAATTACAATCATCTTATTCTTGAAGGTACTTATGAGGATATTTAGCTTTAAACAAAGCAAATAAACACACTAAACATAATGGGAGTCATTACTAATTTTATTCACTCTTTGCATATTGAAACATATGTAATTTGATATTTTTTTATAAACGTATTATTGCTAATAAAGTTTTCTTTTATATTAGCCTTTCACATATAAGCATTAGTTAATAACTCTTTCCAATCTCTGACTGGCTAGGACACTTTTCAGAGAGACGTGGTGGCTAGAAACAAAACCTTGACAGGAGTGAATCTGGAAATGTGCAACAAAGTGTACCTGAAAAGTAAGGAGGGCGCAGGTATTCAACAGGAAATTCAATACCTGGTCTGCAACCAGTACATTAGCTCTTTCTGTAGCTCTTCAGGCTGCTGCCTTAGATGTCTCCTCCTAAAACAATTGGAGGTGATAGGATTGCCTAGTATGAGAGGAATACCTAACAGTTCTTATTATTAGGCAAAGTGGAGTAGCTTATTCCATCAGGATGCAAAGAATTTTCTCCAGACTGATTCAAGAAAGCAAGAACTCCCACACAGTCTAAAAACAAATTTGAATCAATTTTCTATGTAGTATGTGTTACAGCCAAAAATAAAGTTACAAAATAATGCGGCCTTCAATGAAGGGGGGAAAAAAAAAAAAAAAAAAAAAAAAAAGAAAGAAAAAGAAATGTCTTATTTTTTGCTAGAGTCCATTTTAGGGTGATTTCAGATATATTATTCTTATGGTAATCTAAAGAGATTTGGAGATGGAATGATCCCAATAGCAAAAGAAGCCAATGTTTCACATAAGTTGGTAGTCTACTTCACACTTTCAAACACTTCTAGTAATCAATTTACATTCTAAAAAAAATGAAGTTATCCTAAAGTCCTAACAGAGGAAACTCTAATTCTAATTTAATTTAGTTTATTTAAAAACAAGCATAAAAGGGTGTAAAACAGTCCCAAGACTACATCATATATATATATTCATATATATATATGTCATATATATTCCACACTTCTGATCCTGGATATTAGCTGAAGACAAAAAGTGAATTCATGCCTGCTAGTATCATCAGGAAGCTAAAATATTAACTTAGGATTTCTTGATAGCACGAATCCGAAGTCTGAGATAATTCTTGCTTCTTAAATGGGTAACGCATACAAAATAGGAAGCTGAAGAGTTCCCTATGGAATGCATAAATAATCCTTTAATAGCCTGTAAGTTAATAAAATTACAGTTACAGTAATTCACTCTGCTTTGATTGGACTTTCCCTAAGGCTAGTAACAAAATTGTTGCTGAAATGTTCTCTCCCCTAACACAGAGGTATATGGAAAGGCTCACACCACCACAACACTCTACAAACCAGGAACCTGCTGGCAAGTTCACATTTTGCACAATTAAATTTCTAATCCTACCACCAGATCCTTGGCTGATGTCAATCAAGACAGTCCTGCAGATATTTGTGAAGGGAGTATCCCACTCCCAGCGCCCAGGCACTGGTGGGGATCTCCAGCAGTGGTCCCAGGGCAAAAGTGTGCTTCAGGGGCTGTTTAACATTTTAGTCTGAGAAGGAAAGGAAAAATTTGCTGAAAAATATCTCCTTTTCTACTGAAAAAGACACTAATTTTCCAATATTTTTATTTTCTGTGTTAATGCAGATGCTCATCCAGCCTTTCTCGCTTCTCTGCAAATGAACTCTAAGTCGATACTTTAAGTTAATCTACATAGTGCCAATCAACACAGATAACTTCCTCCCTTGGTTACACACGTCCATACCTCAGCTAAGATATCCACATTATAAGTTATCCTATAACCTGAGCTTGAGTGAGTGGTGAGGGAGAAAGAGGAACCTACACATTAACTTTACCTGTCACTAGCCACTGTTAACCTGGAGATGAAGGTGCATGTTTTCTCCATGGAACCTTTCTTATTCTATACAATATTGGTTTGAAAATAAAAATAACACCCAGATCCTTCAAACTACTTCCATATTGAAAAGCTTCACCAAAAAAATGAATGCATATAGCATATGAACAGATGTAAACACGCATTTACAAATGTTAGTGAAATGCCAATTCATCTGGCAAATGCAATATTCGCTGTAATATACTTTTTCTTACAAAAAGTTGTGTATTTCAAATACAAGTCTGGAGGACACTCACTCTTTTCATTTCAGATCAAGTATATGGAATATAATCTTTGCCATCTGATCTAAATCTGGAAATATTAGTAAGGCTTTTTAAAGAGGTTAACTAATACCATGTTACTTTTAACAGACAGGATCTAAGGGATTATATATATTCACGGGTATTTATAAGATAACATTTAATTTTCTTTGTGAAAGAAATTTTCACTGTGTAGAATGTAAATGGAAACTTCAGTATCCTACAATGAAAACATTTTTCTCTTTATGGGAATACAGCAATTCTTCTGTTTCCCCAATGGGATTTGAATTAGTTTAGCAAAATGTAGTTTACCCACAACAGCTGCAGCCTGCACCTGTGCAGTATTTCAGAAAATCATTAGCAATTGTATATTACTTTTTCATTGCTATGTTGTAGGGAAAACAAATGGGCAGAAAGTGGTTACTTAGACCTAATGAATAAGAAACTAATGCAATATCAGCTTGAAGAGGCGTTTATTTTTGAGGTATGTAGCTAAATGTACAAAAGAATGAAGTTTAAGGAAAACACACAAACGCCATATTTTTACAATGTCTTCTGAATTGAAACAGCACCTAAGCTGGATACAGAATGTTTGATGTTTCTAATTTGTTTCAGAGTGAAGTTGCAACCTTTTTCTACCTTTTTTTTTTTTTTTTTTTGGTACCAGTGACAGAGGTCTTTCCTTTATTCCAGATTTTAAAGGTACGGAGATAGAGAAGCCCAATTGCCTAATGTGCGGTGCTTCTGTCAGTGAATGAATTAAACTCCCATGGTGCTAAAAATCAGACAGGAGAGGGTGCTACTACAGATTCAAAGCTGACTGTTGCTAGATACTGATCTTCCCAACCTGCACTCAGGTCAGGTGAGCTGCAAGTACCCCCTGCACTAAGGAACATCTTACATTTTAATATCTGCCGGTCTAATAATCCAACCATGGGCTGAGAAGCGAGAGCTGCCGAAGCATGAGCCACAACAGGTCAGAAAGCACAGGGTGCATATTGTTGCTCATGGACAGGGACAAGAAGCAAACAAAGCCACTCTGCACAACACCACCAGAAACAAATCCATGTCTCTTCTCAGTGTTTTGTTTGCGATGATGTCAAATAGAACAAGTCATGCCTTAGAAATCCAGCCTTTTTCCTGAATTCCCTATCTTTCTTTTGGTGACAAAAACATGAGCCAATGGCCATAAATTTCTAACAGGATACTTGTAACTGCATTGCAGCATTTTAGCATTTATTAAAGACAGAAAATAAAAATAAATTCAAAATACTTGCTTCTACCCATTTTTTAAAGAGGTCTATGGCAAGTTGCCCAGAAAATAAACATAAGCACATCCCAGTAAAAAAAAAAAAAGACAGAATGTCTTCCCACTAAATGCAGATACAGCAACAATCTTGTTACTAAAAAAAAAAAATCACTTAAAACAAAACAGAAAAAGAATGAATGCTATTAAAGACTGTCACTAGGTCTGACAAGTTAATGAAGGTTAGATTGTGAGAGTATTATTGTTTTAGCAGAGTATTATATTCCACTCAGATTCTTCTCCTGACTTCATAGACAAAACTTGCTCAGAAATCTGTGCCAACTATTACATTAGGTTAATGGGACCCTGACATGCAAAACAAGGCAATGGAGTCCTGTTGACCTACCACATGGGAAAGAGATGCTGTAGCTACAAATCCGGAAGGGACACTAGACAGTTTTGTTGTGGGGATTTTGGGTTTTTTTCTTCTTTTGAAATAAGAGAATGAGATAAAGTCATTAAAATTCTCTCTAATAAATGAACATCAATTAATTGATTGATTTTTGTACTCCAGCAATGTTCATCATTGTGCGTAAGTGAAGCAGGCTTTTTTCCCCTCTGATTTATGTTTATCTTTAAAAAAGTTAGAATACTCCCTAGAAGACCAAACAGCTGAGAACGTCTCCTAAAGACATTGATTTCACAAGTGCATTGTTGAGGATCTGAAAGTAGGTACCTCTGATTTCCTTTCTCTTACCCTAAAAAGCAAATATAATGTTTTTGAGTCTAGGCACATAAGCAGTACACCTAAAACCTGCTAATTTAATTACCTTCCAGATAAATCAGCCACAATTACTTGAGCTTTTGCTCAAAACCACAGCTGCGGTATTGTTGCTATTTTGTTTCGTATAAACATTCTGTGGCTAGTGTATTCCCCTTGAATGCAGAAATTAGCAGTGAAATGTTGTCATGGTTTAAGCCTAGCCGTAACTCAAAAGTACAAAACCATGCAGTCTCTCCCTCACTCCCTCTCCTTCCTCTTCCCCCCTTCCCCCCCTGCTCCCAGAGGGATGGGGAGGAGAATCGAAAGTATGTAACTCCCATGGGTTGAGATAAGAACAGTCCAGTAACTAAGGTATAACACAAACTGCTGCTACCACCAATGATAATAATGGTAAGGGAAATAACAAGGGGAGAGAATACAACCACTCACCACCCGCTGTCTGATACCCAGCCCGACCGAGCAGTGATCTAGTGGTTCTGGGTAACTCCCAGTTTAGATCCTGGGCATGACATGCTCTGGTATGGAATACCTCTTTGGTTAGTTTGGGTCAGGTGTCCTGCCTCTGCTTCCTTCCGGCTTCCCCTCCTCCCTGGCTGTGCATGAGGCTCAGAAAGTCCTTGGTCAGAGTAAACATCACTGAGCAGTAACTAAAAACATCAGTGTTATCAGCGCTGTTCCCAGGCTGAAAGTCAAAAACACAGCACTGCACCAGCTATTAAGAAGGAGAAAAAATGGCTGCTACTGCTGAACCCAGGACAAATGTATTCAACCTCATGGGGCTTATAGCAAAACTTCCAGGAACCAGAATCCCAGGAGCTGTAAGTCTGAACTAGCTAGCCCAAGACCCACAGAACAGATGCAGCAAGTAACTCAGAACTAGGGATGTAGGAGGTGCGTAGGACATCCTGGGAAGTGGTACTGGACAGCAGAGGACACCATCCCGAGACAAGATCTTGTGGCAAGGATGGACCTCGCTGGTGTCCTGGGCTTGGCTGAGATAGAGTTAATTTTTTTCCTAGTAGCTGGTACAGTGCTGTGTTTTGGCTTTAGACTGAGAACAGTGTTGACAACACACTGATATTTTAGTTGTTAAGTAGTGCTTACCCTAAGTAAGCATGAGATGTTCTGAGGGAGCTGGCAGTTGAAGCCACAATCCATCATATTTGAGAAGCTACAGCAGTCTGGTAAAGTTCCCACTGACTGGAAAAGGGAAAACATTACCCTCATTTTCAAAAAGGGAAAAAAGGAAGACCCAGGGAACTACAAGCCAGTCAGTTTCACCTCAGTGTCTGGCAAGATCATGAAGCAGATTCTCCTTGAAACTCTGCTGAGGCACATGGAAAATAAGGAAGTGACTGGTGACAGACAACATGACTTCACTGAGGGCAAATCATTCCTGAAAAATTTGGTGGTCTTCTATGACAGGGTTACAGCCTTCTTAGATAAGGGAAGAGCAACTGATATCATCTACCTGAACTTGTGCAAAGCATTTGTCACTATCCCACATGACATCCTTGTCTCTAAACTGGAGAGGCATGGATTTGGTGGATGGACCACTTGGTGGGTAAGGAATTGGCTAGATGGTCTCGCTCAAAGAGTCAACAGCTCAATGTTCAAGTGGAGACTAGTGACAAGAGTTCCTCCATTGGGACTGGGGCTGTTTATCATCTTTGTTGGCAACATGGGCAGTGGGACTGAGTGAACCTTCAGTAAGTTGTTTGCTGATGACACCAAGCTGTGTGGTGAAGTTGACAAGCCAGAGGGAAGGTAAGCCATCCAGGGAGACCTGGACAGGCTTGAGAGGAAGTACAATGCAAATTTACAAAGTTCAGCAAAGTCAAGTGCAAGGTCCTGCGCCTGGGTCAGGGAAATCTCAAGCACAAACAGAAGCTGGGCAGAAAACTGATTGAAAGCAGACCTGAGGAGAACTTGGGGTGGTGGTTGGTGAAAAGCTCAACATGACCCAACGCAGTGCATTTGCCACTCAGAAAGCCAACCGTATGCTGGGCTGCATCAAAAGGAGCATGTCCAGCAGGTTGAGTGACCTGATTCTCCCCTTTTACTCTGCTCTTGTGAGACCCCACCTGGTCATTCAACTCTGGGACCTCCAACAAAAAAGGGACACAGAACTATCGGAAAATGTCCAGAGGAGGGCCACAAAGATGACAAGAGGGCTGGAGCACTATTGCTATGAAGACAGGCTAAGATAGTTGGGCTTGTTTAGCCTGCAGAAGAGAAGGCTACAGGGAGACAAAGCAGCTTGCCAATATCTAGAGGCCTACAAGAAAGCTGGAGAGGGACTTTTCACAAGGACAGGTAGTTACAGGACAAGGGGTAATGGCTTTAAACTAAAAGAGAGTAGATTTAGATTAGATATTAAGAAGAAATTATTTATTCTGAGAGTGATGATGCGCTGGAACATGTTGCCCAGGGAAGTTGTGGATGTCCCATCCCTAGAAGTGTTCAAGGACAGGTTGGATGGGGCTTTGAGCAACCCGGTTTAGTGGAAGGTGTCCCTGCCCACGGCAGGGTATTGGAACTAGATGGTGTTTAAGGTCCCTTCCAACCTAAACCATTTTGAGATTCTATGATTCTTCCTTTGTATAAGGAAGTCAAACACCTCAGAAAGAAAGGCTGTGTCCTTACATATCCTATTGAGGCTCTGCTAAGATTCATTGGCCCAGAAAGGGAAGATGAATCCCTAGCACTGTCACTGTTATTTGCTCAGAAGAGGGAAACAGCTTTAAGTGATTTTTTTTTCCCGTATTTTATCATGATTCTCTTTTTTCAACTGTGTCTGTGGCTATTTTTTGTGGGATGTTCTGCTTTTCTTACTTATAGCTTATAGCCTATGTCCTCCTATGTCTTCACCATAGCTGTTCTGCTGCATAACTAATTAGTAATGCAATATATACTCAGCAGTTTCAGTTTGGTCTTTTATCTGGCTTAACCCCTTAATCATTAACCCTTCTCTCCTCTCCCTGGCACATAGCTTTACTTCTGTCTTCTCTGCTGCTCCTATTTGAGCAGCTATTCCCTTCCTCCTTTGTGCCTGGTTAAACTCCCTGTCTCTTTTTCCCTCAGACTTAAGTCTTTGTTGTCTTGTCATAGTTGAGATCAAGGGACTTGAGCCAATTTCTGCAGTCCTTAATCAATGACTTACAGGACAGTCACTTGATTAAGGAGTGTGAACTTTGGATCTATAATGTCTGACAGTACACGTGAAACTTTCCTGTGTCCAGAAAAGTTACACTGTTCTTCCAGCTGTGTGACTATTTTCTGATTTTAAAGTACACATATTTTAACTATGCATCTCTTCCTGCCCTTTCTCATCCTGATGATTTTAAATCATAATATCAGAAAATAGCTATATGTTTTTTAAAAATAGTTTAATATTTTAAAAATTAGGCATGTAGCTCTCTTCAGTTTCCTTTACAATGGTTTTGTATTGTACTGTATTTCCTCTCTTTACAGGAAGAGAATAATTAAGCTCTGGGAAAAGATTATTTTGATGAATGCAGGCATATGAAGAGAGATTAGAAAGAGAAAGAAAAGGAAAGTGAGATAGAATTGAGAAAAAAAAACTTTAGTAAATGAGTAACATCTAACTTCTAGGTAAAGACAAATATTGATGGAAAAATTGACTGAACTACATTGAGTGAAGATTTACGAATGGAACTGTATGTGTTGTAAAACTAATTTCACCTGCTTTTGTAGGAGAGCTTGGACTTTCTAGCTGTGTCTGGGCAAAGAGCCATTTTGAAAGGCTTTTAAATCATGTCAGCAGAATGCAAATCAAGCTAAAATGTGAGACAATGGTATACTAGGTACAACAAATGTTCAAGCTTTGTGCAACTTTCCATTTTATCACAACACTGTGACTTACCCATAGTATTTCAGAATGATAGTGCGAGTGCTTGTGAACTTTTCCTGTAAACTGCAGGTTGATCAGCTTTGCCTTGGCAGCAGCATTTATTTGATCGGCCTGCACTGACATTTTGTGAAAGATGCTCATGACATAGAGTCCTGAGAGTGTGGCCACTCTGGATTTTATTCTTGTTTGATCACTGCTCAGATGTGCCCCCCATCCCATTACTTCTTAAGCTATGCTCTGTGTTTTTTTACTGATGGTATTTAAGCTGACAGAGCAGCTGAAATGACAAGCAAATAAACCCACAGAAACCCTTCTGCTTATGGACAGCCTCATCCTTGACAGTTTGACCTTGTCCTGCTAATTTTAACTGTCATGCCGATTGGATTTGAGAGCCAAAGCACAGATGAAATCAGTAATACAGAAATATTGTTCATATTTTACGTCCATGCTCCTGTTTACAAGGAGAAAAGGTAGAAAGAAATCATATTGCCTAGTTGAGTTTGAGGATATGGAGGTCATTTTGCCAGTAGATGTATTCACATGGAAAGAATACAGTTAAGTTTCAGCCTATGAAATAAGCTTATCAGACTGAAAAGAACAGATCAAGGTCTTCTGTAGTAGAAAACAGTGACTGTAGTCCTATCAATAGGAGCAGGTTCTTACAAACCTCTGACAACTGAAACAATGCTCTTTAATTTGATGAAAGCTGCAAGCCCAGGGATTTTTTTTTTTAATAAATTAGTGACTTTTGTAAGAGTCATATAAATAAAATGGTGAGTTTCAGGTAGGAAGATGAAAAGTGGAATACAAGTACTATTTCTTCCTTGTTAAGCTTACTGTACTCATGGAATTCAATAACTCTATGTCATCTAACATGGAAGTGTCATTTGAGATCCTGTTACCAGATGAAACAGGAAAGTCATTATGGCCATAAGTGGAATTAGACAGGAAGAAAGATAAAAAAAATTAATCTGAATTAGAAAGTAATCATATTTCTCTATATTCTGTTCTGTCTCAGCTGCCAATTTCTTCTAATTAATCTGCTGAGTGAAGTGTTATTTATTCATGATCTGAATAAATGGGGAAAAAAAATAAATCTGGCTCGTCATTGGGGACTTCCATAGGAAACTTCCTGGTTTTGCAAGAACCACAAAATCTTCTGTATCTGTTGCCAGGCTTAGAAGTTTTCACAAGGAATTAGAAAAGGAGGATTTTTCTTTTTTCGTTTTGACGTTTTCCGATAGAATAACTACTGACCAAATCTAATACACCTTCCTCTGTGCAGTGCTCCTATTGAGTTTGCATTTACTCATGGTCTTTTATTCCTCAGTAAAATAAAAGAAAGAAACAAAAAGTCTTGAACAGTTCCTTCCCTATCTGCCTACAGAGCTGTCAACTCAATCAGTGACTGACACATTCATGTGTTTCTGAGGATGCTAGAACCATACAGACTAGCAATTGCAGCACAATGGATATAAAAGACATTCAGCATTTATCTGCAGGATGGTAACAATATTCAATTCAGATTTGAGCCTTTAGTAAAGGGGCTATCATAGTGCTATTTGTTTGTACAGTTTCCTGATCCCTGCTGGAGACTCCTGAATGAGACCACTACAGAAATTAGAAACAATGATTCAAGTAAAGAAAGGCGCTTTGTTCTCATTCAGGTGTGCTTTTTAAAGGTACAATCAGTGCCTGGATTTAGTTATTTATGGCAGAGGACTATAGAGAAAGCTATTGTATAAGCAATGGATTTTGAAGAAGTGGCAAAGATACAAAGACAGAAAAACATGACAAATTACTCATTAGAAAGAGGATTATGAAAAGGCTGTGACTTATATGAGCAAAATTCTAATATGGTCATGAAGCTAGCTGACTCTTTTCTTACAATGTGGCAAATTAGGTCTCTTACTTTCCATGGACTTTGTAACTAGTCAGTGGATGTGCAGAGGTATAATACTGGTATAAGGGAGCAAAGAATCACAGTCTCATTTTCTTGTCTGTATACAATCTAAGGGACTCAAAGAAGTATTTTTTGGTCATACTTTGACCCTGATTTTCAAGAGAAGAAACAGTCCTATGCATTTGAACAAAAGGATGCTGCAATTCAGCTGATGGCAATGACAATGCAAACCTTTGCTTTCAGTATTGTTGTAAGCAGAAGACAACGAAACACAAAGAATATAGAAAATCCAGGGACCTTTGTTACTTCCTAGTATGACATTAATTTCTTTTTCAGAATAGTACACTTCCAAAGAATTAAAGATTTTACCAACCTGACCTGTCCATGTAAACCATATATGTATTTTCTTTTAAAGATAAAACTACACAAGTTCAGTGGTCATGAAATTCCCCAGCAGCTCAGATAAGACTACTCCACAAACATTTCTCTTGAAGAATATGATTTAACTTGTAAAAGATTAAAAACTCATTTAAACTCATTTATTTTTTAAAATGCTGTCCAGTCCTTGAGACTTCATGAATTTCCTTTTAAACTCATTATGACTGAATTAGTTAGCCTAGACGCACAATACAACTGCTGCCCTAAATTCCAGTTTTATAGAGGGTCATAGTATGTGTAACTACCATGTCCTTTTAGCACACACACAATTAATTTACCTGGAAGTTCAATAATGTCAGAGATATCTAATACAGCAGCATCTTACACAGAGGGAAAGGGAGAAGGAAACTTCAGCACTGTTTTTTTTTAAAGTACTTATCATGTACAATCATAGAATCATAGAATATCCCAAGTTGGAAGGGAACTATAAGGATCATCAAGTCAAACTCTGTGCTCCTCTTAAGACTACCTGAAACTAAACCACATGACTAAGACCATTGTCGAAGCACTCCACCACTGGGGGTTTGCTTAAGCATCACTAGGATATGAACTGTACTCAGGTGAAGTCATGTTTGTTATAAAAGGCATCTTCCCCTGCAAAAATAGCAGATTTTAAATAAATAATTGCATACATACATAAATCCGCTTGGCCTACAAAACTGAGGCTATGACGACTGAAGGATGCACATTTGCTACTTATCCATTCTTGATTCTGCAGTTTCTACAGCAGTAGCCAAAAAGTAGCCCACCTATAACAAATGCTGTAGCACTTCAATTTTACTTCCAAAACCCTGGTTGTTTTTTTTTTTTCCTTTCTCTTTCCACTCTCCTCCCCCCCACCCCCCCACTCTACAGTAACTCATATCCTTACTATTATTTCATATATCATTACAGTCATTTAATTCCCTTTGAGGTTTTCAGGTGGGAGGAGTCATTACAGCAGTACTGAAGCAATTTGGAAGTATATATTAAGTACTTAATGGAATCTAATGATCTATCATATCATGCAATTTGATAGTGTTAAATCACTAAAATATTGAGACATAAAGACATCGGGATAATTCTTATGCACAGCAGTCAGCTTTCAAATACAGACACACTCAAAGGAGAGAATTTTAAAGGCAGATTTAAAACAGCTGCAAGTTTTAGAAAATGTTCTTTTTGCTCCTCAAGAATAGAGTAGTGCCATGATTCAGTGATGCTTCATCCTGAAATATGACTTCCATCAGCACAGACTGCTTTTTTTTAACAATGTTGCTGGTGCATTTCCCGTGTCAGAGTTGTCCTGGGTTCAGCAGTAGCAGTCATTTTTCTCCTTCTTAGTAGCTGGCGCAGTGCTGTTTTTGACTTTTGGTCTGGGAACAGCGCTGATAACACCGATGTTTTTAGCTGCTGCTTAGAATGTTTAGACTGACCAAGGACTTTCTGAGTCTCATGGTCTGTCAGGGAGAAGGGGAAGCCGGAAGGAAGCAGAGACAGGACACCTGACCCAAACTAACCAAAGAGGTATTCCATACCACAGCACGTCATGCTCAGGATGTAACTGGGGGCAGTTGCCTGGAAGGGTTAGAGCACTGTTCATTCGGCCTCGGTGGTGAGCGGTTGTATTCTCTTCCCTTGTTATTTCCCTTGTCATTGTTATTACTGATGGTAGCAGCAGTGGTTCGTGTTATAGCTTAGATACTGGACTGTTCTTATCTCAACCTGTGGGAGTTGTATTCTTTTGATTCTTCTCCCCATCCTCCGGGAGCTGAGGGGGGAAGAGGGGAAGTGAGTGAGAGATGCGTGGCTGGGCTTAAACCATGACGAGTATACTAAAAGGGAAGTTCCCTGACACAGAGCAGAACAGTTTTGTTTGATAAGCATACATCTGGGAGAGGATGAGGAGGCCTAACTGGAGGAAAGAACAAGATGCTAGAACCTAGAAAATAGACTGTCATTTTAAGTTTTGTCATTGTATTGCTGTGTAATCTTAGACTTGTGCCTGGGCAGTCCAACTGACTTTGTTCATCTGCTGAAGTGATCTGTGTGAATATTGTTTCTAAGCTTTGTAGCACTGGTGCTTCAGACCAATACAGATTCTACCTACTTTTTTTGTATTCTCAGGGAAAATGTGTTTTGCAGAGTAACAGTATTAAGTTTAAAAGGTAAGACCATGGGCTCTGTAAAGACCTTAAAATGTTCCTCCACTGCAATCACACATAGGCTGGACTCTTAACATAGGACCCAGGGGATTATCGCAGCCTCCTTCTTCCCCCTTAGACTAGCTGTGACCAGTCTTGGCTCTACTGATCTCAACTCAGCTACCAGAAAAATCTGAGTTCATAACTGTAATCCAGTAAAAAGTGATTTGCAAAGCAAGCCAATTATTCTCAGTGACATCAGTTTCTATGGATGGTTTTATCTTAATGTGTGTTCTTGTAATTGACCATTAGTTCCTTTCCCTAAAGCAAGTGCTTAATCCAACAACAGTCCTATCAGATGTTCAAGCTCTGAACATATATTTCACAGACAGTGACCCACCCCTCCAAGCCTGTCATGGAGAGCCATTCAGGATTTCCTGTACCTTGAAAATAGCCTGGTGTGGGCAGATTTCATACTCATTATACGAGGTCCCTTTTTCTTAGGCAAACTTATCATAAGCATCTGAACAATGCAGGAATCCAAGCTCCCCATTATATAGCATTTTTCTAACCAAATCTACAAGAGCAAAGTGCAATATGAGTTAAAATCCACTGTAACAACAGCCTCTATATCTTGCAATAAGAAAGTACTAATTAGAAGGCATCAAAAATCCAGTCTTCTGATCTGCTTTATAGAAGTACTTCATACAGCACTGTTTTAATTCTTCCAATAATTCTGGCCAATTTTATTTCAGTAATATAATATCAGGTCTTGTTTCCTCCTATTATTTTTTCATAATAACATTTTCAGTCTGTCAAATAGGCTTTATAACAGACAATTCAGCACTGCATAGCTTTTTAATAAGCACATCAATGTCCTAACAAGATTTTAACTATTCAATAGCCTGAAGTAAAACCAAGAAAGGGGGAAAGGTAGGAATAAAATGGCTTTTAGCTGGGTAGTATCATCCTAAGGCTTTTAAAATAATTTTGATGCAGTTGTTCAAAGAAGTAATCTCCTTTTCTTGTTTCTACAGTCTTTAAAGGTTTTGCAGATGCTGCAAGCTATCAACTTTATCAATGCAATGTACTGTAATCACAAAGAGCAATCTTCAAGTAAAATCCCCTACGCTGAAATCACAAAATGCTTCTATTCAAAAATTAATTTTAAAACCCTGAAAGAAATGTGGCATGAAAATAAAAATACTTCAAAATATTAAAAAAGCTTGAAAACATTAAATATGGCCAGCTCCAGAAGGAACACAGAATTTTTGAAATGTCAACTTATTTGGTTTTGATACTCTGTTTTAAAAATCTTGAATAAATGTATTTTATTCCTATTTATAGCTCCAGATTGGCATTTCAGATGACAACAGCTATAAATGTAAGCCATTAAGGAAAATTTGGTAGCACTAAATAATGTTACCTTATATCATGTTTCTTTTTGACCTGTCACATTAGCTTTCTTTGCACAGCAACATGATAAGAAGCCAAGTCACTAAGGACCAAATCATCTAGGGCCTAAAACTGTACATGCGACAAGACCAAAAGAAATTTAAAACTTACTTAGGAACAATCTTTGCTCAAGTCATTTTTTCATGAACAGGACTTTACTGTATGAGTAACATGCACATGGATTCAGTTCTCAAATCCAATAGTCTTTGGGAACAACCAGGAAGCAGCCTCTTGAAAAAGGCTAATCTTCCCAATTAACTCTTAATTTTTCTTTCATGGTTCTGGACAATAAAGAGACCAAGTTCTTCTTTGGACAGACATTCAGATTTTACTTAGGAAAGATAATCTGAGCACACCACAGCCCCAGATAGACACCTCAGCAGTGGCAGACAAAGACAGCAGGGTCTGATCACAGCTTTGTCAGTCCAGAAGAAACTTGCAGAGCCAGATCACAATGGATGGTTCTCAGGGCATGTTACTGAGCCACCATTGCTAGAATTAAAACTGGGAATTCATAAGTGGATGGAAGAGGCCAAGGCTTGTGATGCTATGAATGTTGTGATGCTTGTGATGTTATGAAGCCACACACTTCAGTTTTGAATAAATCTCTTGTATTGGGACCATAAGAACTTTTTGGTTTTGGCCATTGCCTTAAATGAAACATCATATTGACTCCCACAGTGTGAAACCAATTTATACCAGCAGAGAACTGTGTCTTGCATGCATTTTCTTGCTGTTTTCTTACTGTTAAAATGGTGTCTTTTCCATATTGATAATTGCATTCTGAAGTCAGTTTTTCTGCAACTTTAGTAAGTAGACTTTAGGTGTGTTTTGCTTGAAAACCACATGACACAAAATAATTGCTTAAAAAGATTTAAATGGTGTCCTTTTAACCATTTGAAATACCTTTCCAATTAATTTCCACAAACTGGCTATAAGTCCTTTAAGACTTCAGAATTTATAGCGGATTTTTAACTGCTACCCTAAGGAGCAAAATTTTAAATATTACTTATTTTAATCTTTTGGGAATGCCATAGGTGTAGAATATTCATAAGCAGAATACCAGCAGAAAAGAATGCTGTCTATGCCTATAAATACAACACCTTACCATCATCAAATGCTAACACGCATTGAAATGAAACACTACTAACGGTTCTATTACAATATGAAATTCGTCTAATTAGCCACGAACATTTACAAGGCATGATGTATTCCTCAACAGGCACCATGGTTTTGTTCCCTTTTTTTGTGATACATGTTAACACTGGAAATTTTCCCCCTTGGTGACTGGTAGAAACTTGCAATTCAAAAGAAGAAAAAGAAATGGGAGGGGAGGGGAAAAAGAAGCAAAATAAATGCCAGCAGTCATCAGGCTGTTCTGCAGGACAATTGCATCATTTATAGCAATCTGGTATTGATATCAGAACAGTAAAGCTAAAAGTTATCCCACAGAGGAGAAAAGATACAGGCAGTTTTTGTCAAGTCAAGTGTAATTGTCAAGTGTAATGCGGTGTTATAGTCTAAGGTTATAAAAGGTGGTGAACCAGATGAGACATTCTAAGGTTTATTCTTCTTAATTTCTTTTGGTTTCCTTCTTTTTTTTTTTATGAAAAATAAACTTTATGTTTTTAGCATCAAGCATTTAGTGTGAATCGCTCTCTGTGAACCTCGATCTACCTAATTAGAAAATAACCAAAGGCTCTTCCAAGATAATAAACAAGCAAAAGAAGACTGATGAAATAGGATGGCCATATTCAGGTGAAGAAGACCATATAATGCCTTCTAGTATTTATGCTAGGGAATACAGTTTTCAATGAAGAACTGAAGCAAACAAAGATGTTGCAAAAGATTCTGTATGAATAACACTTGTAATTCAGAGCATCTTTAAAATATCCTACAAGTGTAGGAAAACAACATATTCGTTCCTTTCTGCCACTGCATCCCAAATGAAAATGCACATTAAACTAGAAGACAGTGCTAAGCATTTGGATCTTACCACATGAAAATGCTGGGCTGTGTTACTTACCCATATTGTAAAATTATTAATTTCTTCACAAAAAGCTCTTTTTCTGTAGCCCATAATTCTATCTTTGTATTTTCAGAAACTTGCTTTTCAATATGATCTATAAATTCTGTCTCAATTTTCCTGCCTGTAAACTCTAACAAAACTCTTTCCCAAATGTGATGGTGCTGTATTAATTTCAGTATTTGTTTGTAAAAGTGTTGCTGTGCAAAACAGTTTTAAGTAAAACTAAGCCCAGTAGAGTTATGATTCTCACTAACAATGGGTATTATTCAAAGGTTGCTCCTGTCACTAGATAGTCAAAGGATTAAAATGAGAGTAATGACAAAGATGGAAGAGAAACCTGTTAAATTATGGATTTGGTTACTATATTTCAGCATATGTTTTAACATATGTACACTGTTTTTCAGTCCCTACATAACGACTGACACTCTGTGATGAGTTAACTTTGGTTGGCTGCCAGACACTCACCTAGCTACCCTCTCAGCCCTACTCCTCAATAAGACAGAGGGAGAACATAAGATTGAAGAGCTCATGGGTCAGGATAAAGACAGAGAGGTCATTTGCCAGTTACCATCACAGGCAAAAAAGACCTGACTTGAGGAAAATGAATTTAATTTATTGCCAGTTCAAACAGATTTGGATTGGGGGAAGCAAAGGTAAAACCCTCCTCCTCCCGTCCCCTTTTCCCAGACTCAAATACACACCTTTATTCCTGATTTCTTCTGGCAGGAACAATCTCCAAATGTCCTATTCCTCATTGGAACTAGCAAAACATTTGTATAAAGAGCTGTGATGGAGTTATTCCTGAGATAGATGATTTTTAATATCACACATTTTGAGGCTAAACTCAAATACCTAACCAGCAAAACCATGATTTATTAGCCTCTCTTTTGATAGTATTCTGAACTATGTGAGGTTTTATTTTCTAGAGAAGCTGAAAGAAAAAAATTAACTCCCTTTAAGTACAACAGAAAGCAATTAAAGATGTAGCAAATTAAAAAGTACCTAAGCAGTAGGAACCATGATCTAATTAAGGTTTATAATTAGAAATAAATTGAGATTGAAAAGGGAAAAAAACATCAGGATGCTTAATGTCAGAAGGAAATAGTTGTCAGATTAGTTAATGTATTCTCGGGGGTAAACAGGCTGCCAGGCAATGAAGATAGAGTAATATATGGCAGTGGAGATGAACATTGCATTAAATGCAACCAAAGGCATAGAAAAAAGGAGTACCCTGCAGCTGTTCAATCTCAAATGTACAAATGAATTAAAGACCATACAAAATAATGAGGGGAAACAGGGAGTGAAAGAAAATAATTCAGAAACTAGCAGTGGAAGACAAAACTGGAATTTTTTCATTCAAACAACACAGGACATATAGCAAGGAAATTTCAGTTATGAGTAGCAGTAGAAAATGAAAAAATATCTGTGATGTACTCAGTGATCAGCTTTTATACTAAATTAATACAATTGTCCTATTTTACTAATATTTTAACTAATGCTTAGATTCAGGCAACGGCATTCTAGCTTTTTACTATTCATTTAAATATGCCATGTTGTAATTTCTGCTTAACTTTATCTTGAAAATAAAATTATTCATCAATAAAATAGATTTAGATACAAATGTGTCACAGAAGACCTATTAACCACGTGCTGCTGCTTAAAGTTGATGTCATTTAAGGAAAAGGTTTTCTCTTCTGCAGTGCCAGCGCTGAGAATCAAATTTTTTGAGGGAAAGCAGCAATTTCACCGACAAGACCAGGAAACCAGGCAGGCAGCCAGGCTGACCATCTTGGCCACGCTGACAATTCTGGTCAGCCATGGTCTTTTTAGACTCACAGTGTCCAACTTCCCTGTGCTGCCCAGCAGAATCTTACTTCCTGCACATATGGCTGTGCTTACACATCTTCATTTTTCCTTTATCTCTTAGACTACAAAGGCCGCAGCCCACCTCATACAACGTGAATTAGAAAACCTGTGGATACATATTAAGAGAAAGATAAGTTATGTTTTGAAGTTATTGCAACGAAAAGAAAGCCAAAACTGATTCCTTCATGGAAACTGCCTCAGAAAGACAACAAACAAAATTGCTACAAGACCTATAAAGACACAATATAGTTGGAAAAAAATGTGGCTAATACTAGATAACAATGTACCCAAGACTTGGTCCTAAATGAGAATGTAGGCTTACTGCAGAACTGTGCTGCAAAACTGTAGATGAGACAATATTAAGTGGTCTGTGACATGAGATAGGATCTCAGAATTAAGTTGTGCAAACACAATTTCTATGAGTTTGAGAGCAGTTAGCCTGTTAGCCATATGCAGAAATACGTGACCCCCCCCAAAACTGCATTTTTAGCAATTTTTAGTACTTCAGTATTAATTCCTTTTTTTTTCTTTTAATTTATTCTTCACTTATCATTCCCAATGCTAGAGCCTGAAGCTCTAGCATGTACTGTTTCTAAAACAGAAGAATATGTAATTTTCTTCAAGGAACTTACTGCAAGTAAAATTGTAATATAGGAAATGATGGTATAACCAGTAAGGAATCATGCAGAAGACAGATCTGAGAAATGAGGAGGATGAAAAAAGTGATGCAAAGCCTGGGGAAGTTCAAAAGCATTGCTTAAATATTTGCAAGGTGCATGAATTAATCTGAACCAATGGCTGTGAATACAGTCCCCCAGATGTGCTTAATATATGTGAGTTTCACTTAAGATTTAGTAATTTATATGACTATATATACAATAGGGTGATGCAATAAAACAAAGATCTGGAGGTTTGTCTTTCAAGTTCAGGAATGGTTAACACACTTAGATACTCCTAATAACTGCATAAATAATGTTCATTTAGAAGTATGTTTTCTTGCCCTTGTATTTAGTACTTCTTTTGTTAAATGAGCATTTCCAAAGATCACAGTTTGTCATATAGCACTAGAACCATAATTCGGATCTTCAGACACTGGACAGGACTTGAAACAAGACTAATTAGCACACCCATGAACCAAGAGAAAAGAATTCAAACCAATTTGAATTTACTTAACATGCTAATATTGCAGATGAGTTTGGATCATAGTAAAAATAATAGTTCCCTGAATATCACAATAAAAGTCAATTTCTCTTTAATTAAAACCAGGTACAGCAGGTCCATGGAATTGATGGGTGGGACTTTCGTCTTCCCTTCAATCTCTTAATCACAGTCACAAGTCTGTTATTTCTAACATACTTATTAATTCTTTTAATAATAGTATCTGTAAGCAAAAATTATCAGATACTTGTAACTCACTTGACAGAACTAATGGATATAATGGATTTCATCCTAAAGTAATGGTTTCTGCATGGCACATCCATCTGTCATGGTGATTAATCAGGATGTCCTTGACAACAAGGCAAATTGTGGATCTTTACAGGTAACACTAAATTTAGCTAATACAGACAGACTTGCTCTTATTCAAATGTGCATACCATGCTTGTTGGGACTCTGTTGCAACTGGGCTGCAGCAGATTACTTGCACATTCAAGGCCAATCTTTGCCTCTTTCATGATGAGGTTTGGACTGTGCTCCTCATTAGGATGAAAAGTGTTTCTTTGATTGATTAGCCTTCCTAAGCTTATCTTCATTCTCTCCTAATGAGAAACCAAGACTGAAGGCAATTTTATTCAAAACAAACATTCATCAGATGTACAGAAAAGATATAGCAAGAACAAACTCAGTTTATTGAATCACTGGGTAGTGGACCATAATATCACAGCAAAGAGAAAATCAAAGAAGAAAAACAGATCACTATTTCAAAGTAGGAACTGTTTCCTGATATAACAGAAAATTTCAGCCTTTGCCAACTGAAACTACCCCATTTATTTCTTTTTTTCTTTGTTGTTGTTGTTGTTCGGTTTTTTTTCTTTGTTGGTTTAGTTTTTTTAATTTTAAAAAGAATTACAGATACTCAGGGTAGGAAAAAATTGCACCAGTGAGAAATGTTACCCTATTATACCAACGTTTAAGTCATCATCCTGAATTATCTGTAGCAGGACTACACTTCTATCTCATATAAACTGAGTGGAACTTCAGAAAGTTGAAACAACCTAAGCAATGATCAGGGTCATCTTATCTAATATGAGTGGTATTTGGAAGTTGTCCAAGAACCTGAGGCTATGGCTGAGATTTATTCTTAAAACAGTGCTGCTGTCATTGTTTAACCTCTTATATCCCATAAGTCATAAGGAAACCAAACCCAGTGTAACAGTTTTGCTTGAAGTGGTATTAATTGCAGGTTTAAGTCATGACTTGGAAATTCTTTAGCAAGATATCTTCATAAACACAGAATTTAAGGCCACTCAAGACCACGACAATAATTTAATTTGACCTTCTGCATAGCACAGGCCCTAACTTTCACTGCATGAAACTGATATCAATGAGAATTCTATTCAACTTGGAGCACATGTATTTAAAACATCAAAACTTGACTTGAAATTGCAAGTAAATGAAAACAAATCTTTAAAAAGTTACATTTGTTAAAATATTCACCTTATCTTTAGCTTGAGCTTTTTTTTTTTTTTTGTAATTCCAGCTTGTGTCTCATGGCTCTCATTATGCTTTTTCTCATTTAAAGGGTTTCTATGGGCAGAAATCTTGTCTTCATGTAGGTGTTGTCAAACCTTGTTGTTAGAGAGTTTCAGGACTGGAACAAATTGCTTTAAGGCAATTTGATCTTTTTCACTCAGAACAGCCTGGGTATATTTACTTCTGTCTTTATTAAAAGGTATTCATTTTGCACAGAATCTGCTTGACTCAGGATCAAACTTTTATGGAAAGTTCAGGCTTTCCTGAAAAAGAATGTAGGAAAATAAATGATGCTCCATTGCATAAAAAGTCTGGCTTCTTTGCTTCACACTTTAGAAGTTTGCTGGATTATGCTGTGTCACTAGATGAGATGAAGGTGTGAGAAACTGAAGGGATTCATGGCTACGATGAATCATAGGATCACAGAATAGTTGGGTTTGGCAGAGATCCCTGGAGATCAACTAGTCCAACCTTCCTTCTCAAGCAAGGTCATCTAGAGCGAGTTGTTCAGGCTCATGTCCAGTCAGGATTAGAATATCTCCAAGGATGTAATTATTTCACAAGTGCTTAATAATTCTGTAGTCATTTTCTGAAGCTGTGGGTCCCAAACACAGAAATGTTCAATATTTCCCAACACAGCCAAAGACAGTGAGAGC
Source organism: Psittacus erithacus (assembly GCA_009867235.2). Classification (NCBI taxonomy): domain Eukaryota; kingdom Metazoa; phylum Chordata; class Aves; order Psittaciformes; family Psittacidae; genus Psittacus; species Psittacus erithacus. The sequence continues at coordinate 24,665 of WYDI02020218.1, read as the reverse complement.
GACAATTTGAACATACAATATTATGTGTAAACACTAACATTCTAAGAACATGAGGACACCAGGCAACTTGAACAACAATGTATCTTCGGCACTTCATTCATGTATCTCAAAAAGTATAGTACCATCCACTTCTGGTTTTACAGGGTTGTGAAATTAAATTATGTCAAGTACTCATACACTACTGTGGTGAGTGAAACAGAAGCGCCCATCATTAATGTCCATTAATTCAACTTTTGAGCATAGGATTTGAATAGTATGCAATATCACACTGCAAAGCCACCGTGTGGAAAAAGCGAAAAACCTCTGTGTGCATGAAGTAAGCACTAACTAGCCTGTGCAATGAGTCAGACAATTTTGAGGGGAAAAAATAGCACGTAACTGTCCAATTTAATCCATAACAGAATAACTCTGTAGGTGGGAACCGAACTAAATTAGCCCAGAAAAATCATCATATCAGCATTTCCCATCAACCGCTCTGGGGGCAGAAGTTTTATGAGTTCTAGTTTTTAATGCTAGGCAGCTTTAGAGAAGTCAAATGTCTCTTCCAAGAATTTTCTGAAACATTTCCAATTCTGCAACAGCCTTTTGAAGTCTAGACACCAGAATTGGACAAAACATTGCAAAAATATCGCCTTACTAAATCTATATTATTATCAACTTATACATGAGAAATTAAATCATTTCCAAGACAAGTTTAAATTCCAATTTTGGTGGCTTGCATGAACACACATGTGCTCTAATGTTTAGTGCACTTATTTATTTTGTTCATATATCATCCCTAATGCAGAAGAAGCAAGTCCAATAAGCAAAACAACACAGCATTAAATATAGCTGCTAAATAAAGAGCTTAATTAAAAGAATTTCTGAAATAAGCATTTTGTTTGCAATGTTTATTACTCTTTGGAATGCAGTAGACCAATTTTTCAAATCATGTCTAAGAAACATTGAAAGAATTTTAAGTATATGAGAAAGCTTCAGTGTTTCTTTTGTTTTATTTATTATTGAGTAGACATTTCAGAAGCTATAGAACAATTTTGGGGTAGAAAGTTGGTAAAATTTGGTGAGAAAAATAAGCTTTGCTGGTGTAATAAAATGTCACATCTCCCTGGGTTCCCTAACGAGTCCTGAGATTATTTCTGTTTTGCAAACAGATTTGCACCAACAGTATCTTCCTTTTCTCTGCAATAGCCCTCCAGAACATTAAATTTCCCATAGAACATGTTTGTTTCTCAAATTTCTCTTTCTGCTTTCTTCAGTGATGATCCTAGAAGATAAAGGAGGTGGCCACCATCTGCTGGGAGGAATCTACAAACATGAAAAGATAATTATTCACCAAAGAAAAGTTTAATAACGAGTCTCAGAATATTTTAATGAGGTAAAAAGATGATAGAAGAGCCTTTCCGTTTCATCTTTTCACCATTTCTTTTCCAGTTGCTAGTGTTCTTTTACCCCGATCTTACCATATTTTGTCTCTTCTCATAAAAATTCTCACTTGCTTACTTCAAACCCTTGCAGTCACTCTGTTCCTCCTCTTTCTTTGTTCTGCTTTGCTTCTCAGCTTTTAAGATATATTTTATCCACTTTGCTTACTGACAGAATACATCTGATGAAACACTATACAAACTTACCTAAGGGATAAGACTGCTGCCAGAGGCAAATCAAAAAAGATTGCCATCAGGACTGCCTGTATAAGCAACTAGTCTTCACAAGACTTCAGAAGCCTCCAGATCAATTTTTGCAATACTTGAGAAAGCCTCCATGTTACAAAAGATATGCAAGATATTTTTCTTATTTTTCTGTTGGGAATTATATTTTTTAGCATACATATTTTGATACATTCACTGTTTATCTGAATATTGCCATACACATCAGGATGGTGATAAAACAAGAAGAGTTGCAAAACCCCTTTATTCAGTCATGTTCACTCTACTGCAGGTCTACAGGATGTTCTTGACTGGTAGATCTAGAGCAGATTTAAATTATTCAAGAAATCGAGCTAATTGTCAGCCTAATTTTTTCCTTGTATAGTGCATCACATCACACTCAGTTATGTCCACTGGACCACCCTAAATAACTTTTTTCATCTTTTATTCTTATGCTGTTCAATACTCCTAAATGATTGTTACAGTGCCTCTTAAATGTTCTTAGCCGAAGCAAGAATGTGAGATGTTTTCAGAATATTGTCTCCCAGCATGGGAACAATGAAATAAATCATTAATAACATAGCTAAGGGCTTTGTTTCTTTATATGAGTTTTATCTAGTTGTGTTATTTTAATCATGGATAGGGCAACAAATCAATAGACTGTGCTATTTTTTTCTTAGAAAGCTTAATGGAGGCCTAATAGCAGCCTTTCAAGACATTTGAGGAATTTATTGAGAAAACCTAGCCAGAACCTTTACAATGGTGTCTGGTAGGAGGATGACAGCAAGCTGAAACAAAAGATCCTGGCTGGATGTCAGTAAAGCTTTTTGTTTATGAGGACAAACCAGCAGGAAAGAAGGTTTTGCCCATAGAGTTGGTATCATCTCCATCCTTGGAAGTTTTCAAGACCCATATGAGTAAAGTCCTGAGCAACCTGGTTTGATCGCATAGCTGACCCTGCTTTGAGGAAGAAGTTAAACTGAAGACCTTCTGAGATTGCATCCATTCCCTGAATTACTGTGTCATTCTACATGAAACAATGAGGAGGCAATCAAGTAGGAAAAAAAAAAACAGCAGAAAACAGAAGCATAAATCTTTTGCTTACCCAAAGTGCATGGGAATACTATTGACTTTTTATCATATATATGAACTTAAAAAGTAAAGATAAGAAAATCAGCTTTCATTTGTCAAGGTATAATTTAAACATTGTCTCACAATTACTGAATAACAGTTTCAAAACACTTTCAGGTATTGGAGGAGAGCAAAATTTTTTAGGTTATTTCTCATAAATAACAAAATAAACCTCTCTCAGAAAGTCATTTTCTGAAAGAATAAAAATGAAAGAATAAAGATGCAGGTAACACACACATCTAGACAGCTCGACGGAGCATTCAGCTCTCTTAGCCCTGCCTCTTGCCAAAGTCTGTTTCAAGAATTGTGGTGCTGGACTATTACAAACCCACTGTAAGCTACCATTATGCCTGAACTTTCTATTCTAAAATATGCAGCATACATTCCTGGTTATGCGCTGTGCATTTTAATCCAGGCCGTCTCTGTGCTTGATCAGCTATTTAAACAATACTAATCACTACAGGAATTCAAAGAATGACACTTTTATTCTGAAAAAGAATAAAAGTTTCATTTCTTTCCAGCTACGTTTCACTGAAATAATTGTTTAATTTTTTATTTCAGTGATAAATGTGTTGGAGAAGATCCATAACAACTTTAAAAATATAAGGATCTATTTTATGTAAAGGTCCACCATTTTGCCAACTATATCTGAATGCAAATAAAACTAACTTATAACATATGCATTTATACAATTATACTGTTTATAATTTTAGAATTACATATTAGCCTTAAAAAAAAAAAAAAAAAGAAAAAAAAAACCTTCCTGCAGCCATGCTTCTTCTTATATGAACATTTCCATACATTTGTGGTTAACCTGCCCAAACAAGCTCTATGTGATTATGAAAGTCTGGGGTCTGTCTTTTATTCAGCTTTCAGCCACACATATGAGACTCTGCTGTCTGGCTACATGGTTAAAACTGGGATTATACTCCGGTTGATACAACAGCAAGGACAGAATCCCCCTGTCTGGACTCTGGGTCATAGGCAAGGAATACTGAAAGCCTTAGGGTTATTTATTTGTTAAATATGACCCTGACTATGCCTACACAATAGGCTTGTGGTTCGGGTATTTTTAGAAGGGAGAAGATGTTATTTCTGCATATGCATGCATGCCTTTAAAGCTTAACAATAGCTCTTCTGAGTACTCCTAGTTCAATGGTTTCAAAATGGCCTTGCTTGTCAAATGTATTAACTGATCTTCACAAAAAAAAAAGTATACAGAATAGTACATCTGTCATTATACCACATACTTCCTTAGCTCACTAATAAACTGAGAGTCAGACTGAGAAACAGTCACACTAATTGATGGCTCACTTTAAAGCAGTGTTCTGTTAATCAGTGTGCCATGGCACCGAAAGAATGAAAGCCAGGAACGTGCAAGAATTTCTACCAGTGCCATCCTCAACTCAGTGCTATGACTACGCTTCTTTAGGGAGCTGGTCCTTGCAAGGTGCAGAGGAAACCACTCCAGAGTGCCCAGTTTCTACAACTTGCATTCACTGAAAAGGGAGTTAAGAGCGTTAAGTCCTTGGAAGGTGAACTCCCACTCACTGATGTTGCAGGTTTGAGAGCTACTGTGTGCATTAAATACATAGTTTCTCAACCTTTTGTGGATTTAAAGATTAATGCTTTTAGCTCAGAACTTATGGATATGATAATCTTTAAGGGAAAGAATAGACACTGATTATTTCAAAGTTAGCACAACATAAATTCATTGGGGAAAAAATGCTGCTGTGCTTTTACAGTTCTAAAGCAAAAACGTATTCCTACAAAAAGATAAAAAATATGGTAGCATCAGGATAGAATCTTTCACATTTCTAACTCTCATGCAAAGATTTATATGCTTTGATGATACACGTATCCACGATGAAGGATATGCGCAGGAACTAGAAAGTTAGAATGTTTGCTTCCTTCTGTGTTTCAGTTTGAATTTAAAACATAAAGATGGCCAAGGCTTTCCCCTCTGAGCCCCCTCCTGTCTTCTTGACAGTCTCATAAGCCCATACAATAGGTCTCATTTATTAAGAATTTATGATTTGTTGCCATGAATACCAATGGATGTAGTGCAAAAATGTTTGATTGCTGAATTGCAATTTAATAACTAAGTTATAAAAGCTATTACAGAGTATGACCTATTGGCCAGACACACGTAAATATTTAATCAGGAGACAAGATTTCCTTACACTTACTCTTAAGAGAACAGCTTCTTAAACTAAGACAAATGGAGCTTTTTCAAAGTGTGTGTTGTAAAATACCTCTTATGTGCAGTGCGGTTAAAGAATGGAATATTTTTTGTTTTAAAGACATTTGCACACATATGTGTGCTATTATATATCATACACAAATATCGTATGCAAAAAAAAATTGTAAATAATTTTAAATCATTTATTTCAGGTTTAAACTATAAGGTAATTATCTCATTAAAAAAAGAACTACGTTATAGTAAGGCAACTATGAGTACAGCAGCCAAGACTTTCATTATATTTCCTCAAGGAAAAGTCAGTGTGATCCTAGCGATAGCATGTTGTCTCATGCTATCCAGAGCCTGCTGTTAAGCAATATAAATGCTCAGCTCCAAGGGTCTTCAGGGACATAGAGCTATAAAACTGGAACAGTTGCTATACTGTCATGGACTGTAAAAGAGAAATCATCTCTCTAATTTACTTGCAGTAAATGGGAATTTAAAATGTATAAGAAAATGTGCGGGGGGGGGCGGAATGGAACCTCAGCAAAATGTATATTGAATGGAGGAAATACAGACGTTGTCACAGCCTCCGATTTTGTTTAGTAACACTGTTTTGTTTTCAGCTGAATTGCTATACTAACCTCAGAACACTCCAGGCAGAAAGAACTAGCTTTGGTCTTTCAACACCTCTTTCTTTCTGTAATTATGGAATGTGAGTTAGAGTATTTAGGTAGTATAAACAAGCTCTAAATCTCATTAATCTTGCTGCCCTTTCTGTTCCCAGTTGTGCACTCTCCAATATGGCAATCATGTTTTGCGCTTAGGCAGCCACCATTTACTCAGAAAGAAGAGTGTCTAAATTTTAAGAACATTTGCCCAAACAGTAGTAAAATATTGCCTTTACCATCTAGTATCTATAAATTACCAGTCAGAACCAGGCTTCTTTTCTTTTTTCCACCCACGAGGAAGAAAGAAAAATTTCCTATTTCTAGAGATCAAGTACATTTTCAATTGATTTCATTTAGCCTAAATTAGATATGGGGCAAACGGAACCTCCCACCCAACTGTTCCAAATGTCAGCAAGGGGCTGTTGAACTGATGTATCACCATGGCTATGACTGGAAGGGATATGAGCTTCTCTTCTCTACTTTGAACATGACAGCAATCATGTGAGAAGTACGATACTAACAGGATTTCAGACCAAACTGGCAGTCACCTCATAAGAAACACTAATCTCAAGAGAATTCCCACCATTTACGTCCAAGAAACAGTAAGAAATGTTTACAAGTTCCCAGCTAGCACTTGTGAATCTAAATCTGGACCCTGGACTGAATAAGAGCGTTGCTTCACTGGCCAGTTTCCATGGGTATATGCACATGCCATGACTGTTTCATGGCACCAAGAAGATAATAAAGCAGAATACAGATGAATGGTAAAAACTTCATCAAAGAATGCTATTAGCTATCTTTTGCACTTCAGAAAAAGTTTTTAAAGCTAAAACAGAAAAAATGCTTTTGAATAAATGAGTATTAATATGTGCTGCAATACTGAAAGAGAATGAATGCGTAACAAATTATATACTATGTATGAAAGTACTGTGTTTGCTTTTAATGTACTTTTAGACAAGGTGAACATTAACAATTAATTGCTTTTTAATTCTTCTTAAATAAAGTTATCTTAAAAATTCATGTCATCTGCAATATGTGTGGTGACATAAAGACAGACAAACAACACACATTGCTCGTGTCAAAAAAAGAACTTATGAATTATTGGATAGAGATATGTGACTAAGACTCTTAACTAGAAACCGTCTTAAGCTCAGCTTTCTCTAAAAATGTAGAGAAAAATAAAAGGAAATTTATTCCTAAGAAAGATCTTTCATTCCTTAGGCAGATATGTCTGAGGTAGCCATTACAGGATTTTTCCAATCTTTTTTCCCATATATGCTGATCTCCAGCCTGACATAAGTACTGCCCTGCTCCTCTGTAACCCTTGAGTTTACTCTATTTGACTTGCTGAATAGTCAGCATCAGATAAGTGAAAGGTTTTGTTTTGTTTTAAAGAAGCAGTAACAAAGACAAGCACTTACCAGCATGCAAAGAGATGTCTCAAAGTTATGTGACCTAATTGGAGTCTCTTTATTTTCCAGGACAGTCAACAGCAATTCAAGCTTGAATGATGTTCAACCCACTTCCAGTATATGTGTGCTACAAAACCTGCCAGGAATGTTTACTCCCAAATTACAGGCCGAAATATAGATATTTTTCTCTGAGAGAGGAATGGTGGTAGAAAAATGAACTATGGGTATCCAAAAGTTTAGCAATTGTCAGAAGAAAAAAAATGGACTATTTTCCTATGGTTTGCAAGAAGTGAATGCATAGACCCAGCCTGCTCAGAGTGCAGGCAGGGATCATCAAGAACGCAACTGCAGTCAGCTTGTCTGGGACACTATTCAGCTACTACATCATTTTTCTCCTCTATCAGGCAATCAAAAAAAAAAAAATCAGTATCAGTATTGTTGTAGCTATGTAGACCAAACTCTCAGGTTTCAGACTGTCATGTTTCTCATGCACAAATTAATTTTTAAAATGCAAAATTAAGTCTATTAAATTAGGTGTACAAAGACACTTGAACAAGTTTCAGTACTTAATAATCATATAAATTAGATCAACCCATACTTCTTCAGCTCTCTCTGCTCTGTAGTTAATACGATAGTTACAAACAGAAGATGTGGTCTCATCTGTTGAGAATTAACACATGGCATTATTGCAACAAACAGAGAAGCAGCTAAGCTATGAGGAGAGTATTTACTTAAACAACTACTGCCTCTTTGGTAATATAAAAAGAGCACAAGAAGATAAAAGCAAAGCTGTACTTGGCTGTGCTATAATTCATTGCTTGTTGCATATTTATGGCCATATCCAGTAAGCAATTTAAAAGGTACCGCAGCTAATATTATATACCTTGTGCTAAAGCATTAAGTACAATTGTTCAGATACCCCATACAGCATAGCTAAATATTTGAATATTTGCACAAGTTAGGTAAGATTCACATTTTCTCAGAAGAAAAAATAGGACCAGCACCCTGAGCCACATAGTGCTTTAAGTCACCTGTAGTCACATAAAGATGCCAAATGCTACTTAGATGAATGATGAAAATGAGGATAATGACTTAATATTACCTCTCAGAAATCTTTTCCTGGTCTAAAATACTACATCTATGTATGCAAAGGGCATCTTATAGTCCTTCAGTCAAACTGACCAATCCAAGCAACATGCAAGAACGTGTTCTCATTTTTGGACTGTGTCTTGTCTCCTTGAAACAAGGCCCCAGGATAGAGGCAGAGTATACTTGAGTCTTTTGCTAAATCACAGCCATGAAAAAAGCAGTAGCTTGTGTTCACATTGCCTCTGTTGCTGTGCCTGTAAACTGTTGTGTTCTGTGCAGTACATTCTTCTTTCAATGTCTGGATCTTACTTTTAATGAACGAATTCATTGTTTTCTTTTAAAATACACCATTTAAAAAGGAAGGTGAGCAAAGAGAAAGGCAAACACTTTTATTGGGAGGTTACATTCAGTTCCTTTTTCTACCTGAGAAGACCAGTATCTTCCTTACCCCTTCTCCCTACCTGTTGAAGAGATTGAGATACCATGGTATATTGTACTTAAGAATTTGCCACCAGTGTTGATACTGTGCAGAAGAATGTCTCGAAGTCACTGATTTATAAGTAAGCAATAATTAACACCTGATTTTTATAGCCTGATATTTGCAGAACTGCCTGAAATTTTTAACCTTGAGCTTCGCCGACTATTCCCAGAAAATTTTGTGCATTTTACTTTCAGAAGTTACTGCATAAAAGTCATTAATGTACCTGAAACCAGATGGAACACAGAATCCTCCTTCCCTTGATGAGGGCTTTAAATAGAGAGAAGGGCTCCAGTTCAATGCCTCCACTGTCAAAACAGAGATGTTGATGTATGTGCATAAAGAAATCCTTGTGGAGGAATCTGGAGCAATGTAGTAAAGATGCGTACAATCTGGGGAGCTTGGGCAATCTCAGCATGGAGATTATCAGGAGTCAGCTAAGCAGAGGCTTCCAGAAAGGCACATTTGGTCTTAAGCATCTAACAGCTGTCTACATCTCCTGCAGCAACTGGTCCATAGTTTTGTCAAGGAAACTCATATAGGCTTGACTGTAGCTTTTATTTGAAGACAAATCCTGGGAGAGACCTTTAGTTCTAAGTAAGTTCTAACCTTTTCCTGTGTAAGCAAACGTGCTTCATTCTTTAATGTGTTTCTATACATCCAGTGTGTGAATTTCCTACTGCAGAGTATTAATGTCAACAAAAGGTTAATAAAAAAACAAGGTTTCCAGGCGGTTTTTTTACGCTCATCTGCTCCCACCTGATTTGTTTCATTTCTGATGGTTTTCAATAGCACTTACAGCAGCAGCAGTGGAGTTTAACTCTCACTTATTGAAAAAGCCAAATCAAGAGCTGAGTAATATCTGTTACTTATCTGTTCTTTTTAAAATAAAAAGTGAAAGTTAAAAGCTGACAGGGTCATGGGTAAGTGTTACTGAAAGTCACAGCCAGCAAGCAATTTGCAGCTGGAAAAAAAAAGTCGTTCCTTTCCTTTTCTGTAGTCACTCATGGCATTCCTATTCTTCAGTGTTTTTTCTTTTCTTCCCATACCCTGTAACCAGCACTGATGATCTGTCTTGAAATAAAGTTCACCTCTCTTATTCTTAGATAAAAGGTAGCATGATCCAAGGTTTGTTCTTAGATCAAAAATTCTGCGATCAAGATTTTCAACTTCATATTTCTACTGAATCACCCTGCCACTCATTTTCTAATTCCCTTTCCTCTTTAAATTCTCAGTTTTAGAACAAGAAATAATGGGTAACAACTATATGATGCTTTGAGATCTCTAAAGGGAAGTTAAATACTATTTCTTCAAGCACCAGTATTGCAGTCCATAGGGAAGATAACAGACAAGCTGTGTGGAACATTTGAGAGTTCAGAAATCTTTAAAAAAAATTGCAATGTCCTTTATAATAGAGAAAATCTGCCAAGTCTAAACCACTATCAAACAGATGTGATGAAGAAGCCTTTCCTCACTCTTACGGTTAGTGGCATGTTAGTGCTACCACACCTAAACATCGCACAGGATGTTCACAGCATAAATTAATAAATTGTAGAGTTCATATGAAAAGAGAAAAAAGAGAGATACAAATACTAAGTAGAAGATATGGATATTTGCCTTTTGGGGGGCCAAATAACAGTACGGTAAAGGCAGAACTGTACTCTGAAATCTGGTTTCAATGAAGAAATGTTAAAAGAACTTACTTCCATTGTGCAGCCAAAAAGGACATACTCTTTTTTTTAAATCACAGAAATTTTCTGACAATCAAAAAACCACTTCTCACCTTGCCTTTGCATGTTTATACCTTGTTAACTACATCATTGTTGAAAACAGAGTTTGCCTTTATTCATTTATTTTTTTCACAGATTAAGCCTGACAATATTGGAATAAGCAAACTCCCCACTACTGGTGAAACATGAAAATGGAATATTGACATTTTATTCACAGTTGGTTTCAGATCATCAGTTACATGTGTTTAGCATCCTTCTCTTTGATTGTAAAGTATGGTTCTTTTAAAAAGAACCATGCTGTTTCCTTTACAACTTTCTGCTTAACAAGGTTGCAAAGCATAATGTTACAGTTTGTTACCCTCCTGACAGATAGAACTGCCAAAAAGCCATTCTCTCTATCTTAAGATTCATTGGAGTGTCAGTCTTTATCCTCAGTTGCTCCTTTTTTCCATTTACATCACAAAATTAAATTATATTTACAGAAGAGAAATTATTGTCCACATTACAATTTAATTAATGTTGAATTAACAAGTAATTTTATTAACAAGCTTTGAATCAACATGTGTGCTGTGCCCTGGTGGAAATCCTCCAGAACTGATTAAAGCAAGCTAAGGATTAAGCTGGTGATTTATTGACAAGAAGAATGTCACTTTTATCTACAGGCGGGTATGCTTGTCTCAGCTGAAGAATTCCCAGCACATTTCACCTCTCTTTTACCCATTTCTGCTCATTTCCCCCATTTTCAGAAAAAAATAAAAAGTATTCTTATATTTGAGGATTATTTGGGGTAACTGTAGGAGTGGGAGCTGCATCTACCTGCAGGATCATAGAGTTTCTTGAGCTGATGGAAACAAAATTTAAAACAAACAAAAAAAAAAAATCAAACAACAATGAAACCCCCAACACAATAGAAAAGGCCTATTTTAATATCTTTTATTCTCTTTCCCATGATGAGCTGCTCAAAAGTCAGATGTACAATTGAGAAGTTTATTCAACCAGAAAACCTGACACAGAATAAGTTCATGCCATCTGGCTTTATTTATCTACTACACATTACATTGTTTTATACAGCTTTGGTGGAACATTACTCCTCAAAGATGCACTTTAATAATACGTGTTGGTACACCACTCCATACAGCAGTGGTGAGTCATCAAAATGCAAATCAGTCAGGAAGAAGTCTGTAATAACAGCATAGAGGAAAGTGATTATAAGCTCCTATGAATCACAGCACTGGGTATCTTACCTGAGGTATTTTTAACAATAATCAGCTTGACTGCACTTTGCACTGGGCTAGCTGATTTCCCACAGGCTGTGTTTCAAGGCAATATCCAATATAACCTGCACAAAAAGAAAACAGATATGAAGGTCATTTCAAGCAGATTAGGAACAACTTGCAAAAAATTTGCCAGCTGAGCAGGCTGACTTCTTACAATTTGTAATATTAAGCATCTCCACTTGATGAGGATAGCTTACTTTAACTAAAATTTTCCTGTAGTGAGGGATGAACAAATATTTACACGTCAACCTATTTTCACACTTTCTCCATTCAATAAAGTTCTTGCTACAATCAAAACACTGAAAATGTTTTAGGCAGGATTCAACTGTCCTTTCCCCAACTCAGTTTTCAGTCACAGAGCTGCTTGAAATCCAGATTCCAAGGCTATTCTTAAAAGAAAGCACAATATGGGAATATTCAAAGAGTTTAACTAAATATACTAAATGCTATCTTTTCACTAATTTCCAATGATCACCACAATTGTGGTGCATACAAAAAAAGAGCTCTCATGATTAACAGGAATGCTGGTTTTGATCTTCTTTAATAAGAATAGGATCAGACCCATTATTTGAGGCAACGGCCTATTTGCAACAACCAGATCTGTACCACAGGAATCAGCACATGCCTCTCGTCTCTGCAGAGTGTCACAACTTAAAAATTAGATTCTCATTTCAGGTTTATAACTGGTCAAGCAATGTCATCGATTTCACAAAACCTTCCTCAGAATAATCCTGGTCCCACTCTACAGTGTAGACTAGCATCAAACATACATTTTTGAGACCCTTTTTGTACACTTTATTTGAAATACCTGATAACCAAAGTCTTGTATATTTGATTTCTGAAATCCAGAGATCTTTCAGAGGGGAACCAGACAGCATCTAGAAATAGTATTAGCTCTAAGGCTTGCAATCAAGAGCTGCTCATGAACACCCGAGTAGTGATAAAATATGACAGCAGGGAAGAAGGATTCCAAATGGTTTCACACTTCCCGTCTTTACTATTATGCTTTGGAAACAAGACTACAACAGTTTTTTCCCCAGAGAATGTTTAAAGCGCTCAGTCAGGAAAATCAGATGGACAAGCAGACTCTCACTCCAGGGAGCTGTAACAATGAATTACTTCTGAAATCTTTTGACAGACAGAAAAATGTAGGCTTGTGCTGTGTTTTAGACCACTGAGTCCTCTACGTGGTTCATTTCTGTGGTGAATGGTGTGAAGTCTTTGACCCTTGCTGTTTGTAAATCCAGACTCTGCAGCAATGGCAATAGTCACCACCCACTGATCATCCAAGTTAATTGTCCCCTTTCCACAAGGACACCATTTGCAATAACTCAGCCTTCAAAGGATGCCTCCGGGACTTTAACTAATGTACTACCCTCAAGGCAGACTGTCTTTGATCTAGTCTACTCAGTACAGAGCTCAGGTTTTGTGTGTGAGTTTTGTGAGGGCCATTTATTCAGTACACTTGAAAACAGGAAAAGGAAAAAGAAAAGGAAAAAAGGAAAAAAGGAAAAGGAAAGAAAGGAAATGGAAGAGGAAGAGAAAAGATAAAAAAACCCCAACCTTTCTTCTGATTGTTTCATAACTCTCAGAATAAAATGACAAATTCTGCAAATGGTGTTTCTGATCTATAACGTAAACCAAATGTCAACAATCATGATATTTAAAACTAAATTATATTAAAATACTTAGTAATTCACTCTCCCAGACCTTCTAAAATAAATGTACATTACTCTCTGTGTTCCTGTTTACACTATAAAGGGTTTGGGTCCTCCTGAAAATTATGACTGAGTTTTCATTTGCTTAGACTGTTTGGAAATGGATGGTTTGTACTTTATGTAAACTTCAGGGGAAAAAAGTTACACCTTGGGAAAGCAAGCTTAAAATACTAATGTCAGCTGTAGAAGCACAAGGCTGTCCAAGCTTGCAAAGGAATCACAAGTTACATTACAATTTGTTTACTCCCTTAGACTTCAGGGCACATTTATTCATTTCTCACAGGTTTTGCCTCCACTGCAAAAAAAATGCATACAGTATGTCAGGGGTACTTTATACAACAGTTCTCTGCATGAGACTGACAGTCCTGGCCCCCTAAGGTGATTCCTTGGCATGCCAGGGCCTTGACCACCTCCTACATCATATACATGTAGGACTGATCAAGCAGCAGTCACAAATGAGGAAGAACAGTCTGAGGTAGGAAGAGAATGGGAGAATGCAGAGAAGCATAGGTAATCCCATTTTCTGGTCAGGTACAATGTCCTCAATTTGACTTTTAATGGATATATCTCAATAAAAGTAGAAATGCTGGTGCATATTATATTTCTCACTTTTTTATGAAATGCGTGTTTGTTTTCATCACCTTTAAAATCACTGATAAACTTATGGTTTAACACAAAAGCTTTGTGGTGGTGGAAAGGAAGGAAAAATGGTCCATTCTTTGCTTTCTAGCAAGCTACTCAAAATATTTGAGTTTTTCCTAGACAATCATGACATGTGAGAATACACAAACTAAAATATTAGAAGTCTTTATTCAGGTACTTTAACAAAAATCAGCATCTTTATTGTCCTTTAGGTTATATGACTGAAAGGCACATTCCTAACCTACAACAGTACTGAAAAACACTGGAAAAATAATAAATTCATGACAGCAAAAGATGGTGCTCTGGCAAAACATCTATGGCGTGGCAATAATATTGTTCAATATTTTTTTAACTTTCTTCAGAATAAGCTATATTTTATTTCTTTGTGCCTTTATGAACTTCTAAAAAAAGAAAAAAAGAAAAAAGAAAAAATTTAGATGTCAGTTCAACAAAGATGAGCAATATGCAACAATTACCAAGCTAATACACTAGTTTTACTTTGCTAATTAAAAATAGAATAATGCAATAATTAAATTAAGTTCTCAGCTAAAATTGAATCAATACACCAATAGATTGAATAATTAAATTACCAAATTAATACAGCAAGTTATCAGAACACGTTAACAGGTTGAGACCACAGTGGATTTTTATGCATTAGCATTTTCTGTAGAATTTTAAGGACAGCTTACCTCCTCAGTGTGAGTCAGATTGCTTTTTTCTCCTAGAAGCTGAAAAAAAGATTGGAGAAGACGATTTACAGGATTTTTTGCCAGGAAAACCTCCTGGTTGAGGTAAAAGCTATCAGAACAATCAGCAAAACCACTCATTTATAAGATATCTAATGACCAAATGGATACATTTTTTCCATACCTTCATTGTCAAGGGCAATTACCTCACTGCTTTCAGCATTTTAAAAATACCCTGGACTTTTTAATGTCAAAGAATTAGAGGTCCAATGTGAGCTTATAAGTCATTGCAATGTCTGTTGACAAAACATGAGCTGCTTTAACATTTATCAGAATTCTACTTATAATTAAGCAATTGTCCCAGCTGTACTCAGATTTCTGCTTAAGTTCTTCACATGATTAAGCATCTCAGTTCTTAAAATGTTGTATTTTTTGCCAACTCTAGGCAAATATTCCCAGGAGTGCCAGTTTGAGGCAAAAACCTAGTTGTTTAGTTTTCTAATTCAGAGACATTGTTTATTTCAAAGCACTTCCTCTTCAAGCAGTTATTTTCTTCAGTTAAATCATGAGATGAGAAACCCTGCTGTTCTCACTGCCTGAAGGTCAAAGGGTTGTGTGGGAGAGAATTTACTATGGAAGAAACAATCCAGCTTTACCTGGGTGACAGCAATTATGCAGAACAACAAATGGAGAAGTTAAGTTACAAGATGAGAACTCTAATACATTCTCCCCAGGGTCTGCCACTCACTCAGCCATGAGAAAAACAATGCCAGACTTCATTTTAGTAGTTATGCCTCTATAATGCCGATAGTAATCATACACACAACATACTTTGTTGTTTTACTTCCCGGGTGTCTGCTCTTCAGGTTGCCTTCTCTTAGGTTGTCATTCCTTGGAAGAACAAAGAACAGAAGTAGCCCAATCAATTTTTAATTTGAGTCCACATGAATAGATAGCAAAGTCATAACTTTCTCCAAAAGGCCAAACCTGGGCACACCTTTAACCTGCTGTGAAACAGAAATGTGGGAAAAAGTATGGAACTACATTCACAGTATATTAATATCCAAATCAAGAAACAGAAATGTCACTGAGGACAGGATTGTGGAGGGCATGGACTCTTCAGCCTTCACAATAGGAGAGGTGCAGCAGGGGGGACAACACGTGGTATTGATTTGGGCTGGTGCTTTTGAAGGAAATACTTGAAAGAGGTAGTCACCCACACACATTCCCCACAGTCATTTCCAGTGAGTCCTGAATGTAACTGAAAAGTGAACTACTGATGATATATAAATACACCTTTACCTCTTGTGTGCTGTGCATGAAGATACCCAAAGGTGGAATTTATTTATTTTCTTAGGTCAGTGTTTGGTTTTTCTGATCATTTAAATTATAGGTAATTTTTGCCATTTATTCCAAGTCACCTTCTCCCAGCGTATTTTAAACACTCTAGAAATCTCAATACCATGTGAAAACAGTATTAACAATCATTGTCACTATTTCCAAGCTAGAAAAAATAAGGCTCAGAAAGATCAAGATATTGCCCACAGGATGTGCTAGTTCCATGAAACAAACTTCAGTGGCCCATGAAAGAAACTGAAGTGTTCTGATGGCTAATCTTGTCTCTAAACAACAACAAAAGCCCAATCATTCTCTGAAGATCACAATTACTCGATTACTTTATCCTTTTATTAACAAATATTGACCGAAGCACAGACTAAAGACAATGGGAAATCTAACAAAAAAAACTTCCATTAATTTATGTGGCAGTTAAACCCTGGTTTATATTTTAATGCAATGATTAAAATAATTATTTGTATTGTCAAATTAACAAGAATATGCATATATGGATGTAAATCCCCTATTACAGCATATATTTAGATGGTTAATTATCTATAGAAGTCCTCTATAGAATACACCTCTGTCAAAAATATTTTTCCTTTGTAAGTGATTAAATAATATTGCATAGTGCATAACATTAATACTTTGAATATATTCAGATTACTTTTCTTGAACAAACACCTTTCTCTATAAACATTAATATGTATAGAAATAAGCCATTAAGATTTTGGTACCAGACAAATTTCAAAGGGTTTGTACTCCTGTGCAAACTGTGCAATTCTATTAGTTTCATTGTTTTGGGGTATTTTTTTTAATTCTATGGGCAAATATTTATGTTGTTTATATGGATAAAAATAGTGCACTGCAAACCCTACATTTTGATCCAAATTTTTATATTTTGAGGGTCTTCTGAAGAATACGATTAAAGTACATGTTTGACTTATCAATTGTGAAAATGGAAAGCATGTTTTTTATTAAGGACATTTGTTCTGTCCTGTTGTAAGTGGTAAGTTAAATACAACCCAGTGGCATAAATGTGTGGCCTTTTCTGAGGTCTGATGAAAAGACAATGAGCACTCCAATTGGCTTCCTTCAAGTTTAGAAGGAAAAACTTCAAAAAACTCATGCTTCCTATAATTCTGCTGGATTAAAAACCCTCTCCTACTACATCTTATGTCTTAAATTTTTAGCATTCTACTAAATTTTGCCATCATTTTTTTGTAAAATTATGCATATTTTGCAGATCTAAGAAATATTTTTATTATTCTTACTCTTCCTGGCTCCATGACTTATTTTCAGCAAATGGATTATTGTGTTTTCTGTGAACCGACTTCTTTTCTCTGCTTTCCTGCTTTCTTTTGTACTTAGGTGGTTAAATATGGAGATTGAAGACTTTTCATGCTTTCATTCTCAAGAAGCCTTTCCTAATGACATTTGCACCTGTGTCATGAGCCATTAGACAAATCCTGACCGCAAACATCAATAATCTGAAAGGCAAGCAGAAAACACCTGAGGTAGGGCCACATTCTTAGCTTTCATTAGAGACTTGTGTTCAGACTTTTCATGTAATGCTTCAGAGGGAATGAAAAAAAAGGTTTTCTCCATGTTTTGCAATATATTACATCTAAGAAACACATTTATGCATGTGTTGGGTGCATGTGCGTCCACACTTGAATTATGTTATTCATCCAGGAATCATATCCATGACATGTTAAAGCTTACTAGTCACCAAATACCAGCACCTGGCAGTAGCACTGTAATATTATTCATCTCCTGACATCAAGCAGCATCCTCAGTTCAAGCCTGCTGATCGAGTGAGATACACCCAAGAGCACACTGTTCCAATTAGAATGTGATATTAGTAGCTACTAACACTGAAAATCAGTTAAATTGTCACTACTAAGTTAATTTGGTTTCTCCAAGAGTTGGATAAGTGAGCTGGGACTCAAACTGTGTCATTAAGGTGTTTAAGTTACCTATGAGGGTTCTAAACACATGCACAGGAAAGACATGGTTTCTGGAACCCATATGGTTCTGGTAAGCACAACGACACAATGAAGTTATTGGACTTCTATAACATCTGTGCTGCATTACTAATCTTGCTCCTACTTTACCCTCTGAGCAATGTAAAACAATGGGGCATTTCTTCAGCAGATGTAAACTGATGTTTACCACTGATTTAATGAATAAAGAGCAAAGCAGTGGAACCAAACAGACATACACCAACAGCATAGTGCATGCGCTATTTTTTAAGTCATCTCACTGCAAAAACAGTCTCCTCATTCCAATCTCAACAAAGAATTGTAGTATTTTCTCCAAAGTAATTCTGTCTGTTGGGCAAAATGGATAAATGTTATAGCTCAGAAGCAGTCTCTCAGGATTTCCCACTCCTGGGAGAAAGCCATTGTCCTTTGGAAAAAAAATTTTTTCAGCTGCTGTTTTCTCAAAGTTCTAAGTTTATAGGAAAATTTATATTATCAACTGTAAGGATCTAGTATAGGATACCCATCCCACTATTGGCACTATACATTCAATAGAGCAGGAGAGATATTTCTCCAGGGCACAAAAAATTTCTAAACTGATCTCCTGATCTGAATCATCCTCTGGAAGGCATATAAGTGTACAAATATTTCTGGTCCCTATGATTTCCCCTTTTCCACCTGCAATGTTTGAAAACAAGGGTATGTACTTTTATGACACCTGAACTACATGCCTAAAGAGCAAGTTAGCTGGAATATCCTGTATAGTTTCTACACCTGGAAGGTCCCAGAGTATGGTACAGATGGAGATTTAAAATATAACATTTAGGTAAATAATTTCAGACTATTTATAAAAATATTTTTTTCTTCTAGCACCTTTTAAAAATTTTTTCTGTATGCAATTGAGCAAGAAAGAGATTATAAGTCAAAAGCTGTGACTTGGAAAATGAGAGGGAGACTATTTTAACCTGTAGCTAATATTGTTCTTGTTTTGTGATTTTGTTTAAGACATCACTCTTAACTACCCTTTCCCTTGAAGGCACATTTATATAATTATTATCTTTGTAATAAAGATACACACAGTGAGCACTTTCAGTGATATATTGAATAGGAGAAAATCATCTTTGCAAGGATATTTGCTTTCCCGGAAATAGCTAAGACTGAGTAAATATTTAACTATAATTATGCTAAAGCACTATTCTTTTATGCCACAGTCACTCACAAAATACAATCCTATAAAACGCCTTTCTTGAGATCTGTTACATGCTGGCTTTTGGTCTTATGGGAACAAATCTCTCTCACTGCTATTGATCTGTTCTTTAAATTATTCTCCCATGAGGCTTTCAGCTAAGAGCATCTTTTCCTTGAATCTCTTTGTATTTTTAATTGGCTTATGTTTGTTTAAACAAAATCACACCAGTGCCTTAGGCTGCAGCCGTCGACTCATTGCATTCAAAACCAGACACACTGTACTCTAACAGCCTTCACTTCTGTCCTCTACCGGACTCATCTCTTTGGGGGTGAAATCTGCCACAGGGGAGAAAAAAAAAGAAAAAGGCTTACAAAATCGCCTTTGGACTGGGTTGCTAGGGACATAGCTGGGATTTGCATAATGCTGTTACAGTCCTGAAGATGAAAGGAAGGGTAGATTTGTCTGCAAGTTCTGACTAGCGGGTGGTGAGGAGACTGCCCGAGGAGGAGCACTGGAGAGACATTGCCTTGGGCAGGCCCCAGACCTTCCTTCCTACCTGGTCCCCATGCGTGGAGAGAGGCTCTACTCAGTCTGAATTTGTCTCTCCCATGACACTGAGGGCTCTCTTCCCTTCACCTGCCCCACTCCCCCAGGTGAAGTTGTCAGTGCTGCAGACTCAACTTTTCCTTGAACCTTGTTCATCAGCCGATATTGGTACGAGCAGTTCCCAAGCTCCCCTCACTGAAGGGAGGCTGGGATCTGCTATTACCTGCTGCACTCACACCACTGTACAAAGAGGAAAAGGTTCTTATTTCCCCTCCACCCCTCCTTGGCTGAGCAAAGAGGGTGCAGAGCCAGAACCCAAAATACGACAGACAATATGGACAGTGAAAGCAATAGAAAAAACCATGTCTTGTAATTCCATACTTTTCTTATGTGGTTTGATCCCAGATTATTTTCTAATAGTGTGAAGTGACACACATTCAAGAATTTTTAACTTTATCCTGTTCTTTTAACTATTTCCAGTCAACTACCAGCTGCTGAAGACACTTTTCTTATTCTGTAGCATAAATACAAAAGGAAGGAAATTCTATTATGTTTCAGTTTGATTTAGCATGAAGCCAAGTCTTTGAAGGCCACATGGGCATGCTAACTATATAGTCAGGCTTGGGCTGTATAGCTCATCTCCATGCAGTAGAGCCTCACACAGCATTGTCTTCAAATCACACTCTCTGGAAAGAATTAGCCCCTAAAACCCCCTTGCTACTAATTGGTAAGCCTCTAGCACAGATGCTCTTCCTTTGACCTCATGATCCTACCTTCTCCATGCAGTGTGGATAATTCAGTGGGGTAGGTATTGTAGGAGGGACTTTTACTCCCAGATGTCCCCTTGTCAAGCCTTATGTAAGTCTCTGAGTTCCCACTCACTTTGTAACTTAAAGCAGGCACACATAAAACTAAAGATAGTAATATTTTTCATGAAAAATAGAAGAACACCTGGTATACACATCTAGAAGGTACACACTCCTTGCACTGTAGGCAACACTGTAATACCACTCTGGCAATCTATGTTACCTGAACCAACAATGTTAGTGAAAAGGTTCCAGATCTTGCATGCTACATACAGCCCAAACTTAGGAATACCCAAGCTTCCCACTCTTATGTGAACTAACCATTAAAGTTTGGTATTGAATTATTCATCTCAAATAGTTCATCTTATGCAAAGGATGAAAGGTACTGAGTTGCTAGATTAGGGGAAGAGACATTGCCAGGCTGTGTGAGCACTGTATTGTAATTTCCCACCTTAGGATTTATACAATTAGCATCAAAATGTCATCAGCCATTACAGGAGTCTTGAATAAGGCAAATGTGAAACTGTTACTCACCGAAGCTCATAATAGTAGAACTGATCAGTGCTCAGTTAAACTAACAGATTAATTTATAAGAGTCTAAATGAACATACTTCCTTGTGCCACTGCTGTTGAACCTATAGAAGTTGTTTCCACTGCAGGTTTTGGAAGGAGTTCAAACCAGATCAACAACAAAGAGAGAGACACTAAAGCAAACAACAGAAGGTATGTTCTATGATCTTTAAACCACCAGCTAAAGGGGCTGGGGCAGGAAGGAAAGAATGCACTGTAGAGAGTAGCCAGACTCATGCTCTCCCCAAACAGAACTGCTTGCTGTCATGTCTGGAAACAGAGCACTGAGCTACACAGATTGCTTTTCTAACCCACTAGGGCATTGGATCTGTTATCATATCCTTAGGTCATGCTGCAAGCAGCAAGTAGTATTAATATTTCTCTTGTGATCATGCCTAAAATATCCAAAGAGGACCTACTGGAATTATACACTACCCAAATGTGAAACTCCAACCAGCCTTGTAAACTAGGGAGTTACAGTCTAAATCCTGAAACACTGCCATTACGCAAAGCATTCAGAGGAAATACTGAAGTCTGGAACATCTGTGGATGTCAGGTTTGTAAGCATGCAGGGATGACAAAAGCACTCTTCACAAATTACACAAATCACAAACTGTGATCAAATTCACCATCAAAAGTGAAATTAATTGGAAGAGTCTGACAGATGTTTTAGTATTAGTGAAGATGTAATTTAAATTTACATTTTAAATTAAAGACTTGGAATCTCTTTTCCCAGTGGTAGTAGTAGTGGCTCCCAAGATGCAAAAATAATATATGATATTTGAAAGAAGCAGGCAGGATGAAGCCATTCCACAGCTTAATTTTCAAAGGAAGTGGCAAATAGAACTAATTCAGTGTAAAGTCTGAATTCAGGTAAATTTTTGAAACTTACAATGTCAAGTCACTCTGTTATACTGTTTTCAGAATTCTTTGGTTGTAGAATTCCCTGTATGATTGGTTACTAATTAAAGTGTGATTTCTTCCTTTAAAGAAAAGTAACCTGGTGATACAAAGGTTATCAAAATGAGCACTGAAAAAGATTCTGAAAGTTATTTAGTTGTTATCTTAATAAGTATACAAATGGCACTGAAAATACCTATAGCCCTGAAAGGACTGGACTATTACTATTGCTTCAGTCATATTTTTTCTTATTTATCCACTAACAAAATGGTTTCTAGTGCACCTATAAGCATACACAAAAATCAAATACTTAATGATGAGATTTCCCTGTAGTAATGCGTTATATATGCGAAGAAAAAAGTATTTTGCAGAAGTGTGGGCTCTGGAAGTGTTTTAGTTGGGCTTAAAATGCAGTGCTGCTTATCACTTGATGACTACTGAGCTGGACACAGATCCTTAAACTGACAAGCAGCTGCCCGGGGATATGGCTGCCTCCCAGTCAAATGACAGAAAGGGCATACCACAAGAAGCAGTAATGCAATGGAAAGAAAAAGGAAGCCCTCTGGTAAATGTGCCAGTGACCATTGTCATGTCCTGTGCATGTTATTCTCCTCTATGCAATTTTATGTCATTCTGCAGTTTCTGTTCTAATCTATACTGATGTCTACCCTTGGAACTTCGCTCTACCAGATCAATGAGATTTGATGTAAGAGGGCATATCAATGTGGTGAAAATGTGCCTTAGTATTTTTGGTGGACCTAAAAAGCAAACAGGCAGTATCATAGGTCATGCTGGAAGTTCAGTGGGCTAACCAGCTCAGCCAAGATGCGCCATAAGCAAAGGAGCTCAAGCTTTGAACTGACTCTGTCATGACAATGTGCTTATATCTGGCAGTATCTTAAACAACTGTCTGAATCAAGTGTGTATTTTCAACACACTGGGCTCCAGAGGTCACAAAATCCATCTGAAACAAAAGTGAAGGATTAAGAAATTAATCTAAGGGATAAGACCAGCAAATTACTATTACACACCTTACTGTTAGCTGAGTATCACCCAATGCAGGCCACGTGCTGCAACTTTAACTCCACTTTCTTTTCTACAACTTTCTGCACTTGCTCCTTTACTAGCTTGTGAATCCATCTTGCATATGCCAAGTGGATTTATGGTGTAATACTTGGCTGCTAAAGTGATTTTAGTCATTCTAGAACATAAACGTTAATAAACATAACATTAAAAAACAACAGCAAACTAATTACTGCATGGTGTTTGCAGTAAAGGATCCCTGGTCAAGAACATTTGTACGTACTTAGCCTTCATTAATCAGAATTTTTTCATATCTAGTATAATTTAATTTCAACATGGAGAGCAGCTAAAATTGGACTAACTCCAAATTTTAAAAAAACCCTTTCTCTCCCTAGGTTCCAATTTTTTTTTCATCTTTTCTATTCATAAGTGATGATTTTAAATAAATACCACCATAGCACATAAACAAAGACAACCGTTTTAACCAGAATTACATTCAAAAATTAACTGGTACAAAATAAGAATAGAAGCTAGACAGAAACTTCATGGCACATTTAGAAGACACAAACGTGAAAATTTAGATTAAAGATACAGTCATTTTTGGAGGAAAAGAAATAAATATATCTCCCATTGAAGAGAATACAAGTGAAATCACTATTTATTGCTTCGTATAGCTATGCAGTTCTAAATGTATTCAATACTTTTCCTCCCAATCACGTATTATTCTTCCCTGAATCAATGTTTTTGTTTTCACTGGGAGGTGTAAAAGAGTTAAATAGCAAGAATCCACAGTACCAAAGTGCTATGCCTACAAATAGCATGGACATTTAGAAAAACAACTTCACATATTCTGTTCCTGTGAAAATTATTACATTGTGAACAAAAGCACCTATGGAAACCAAGGAATCTGAAATAAACCAAATCAGAGTTTAAAATAAATAAATTAAAAAAAATAAAATCAGTTGTTAGGGTTGAGTAATGTCTATTCAACTAAGTCTTTCAACTCAAATGAAATTACAGTCAATGGTCATGATCCAGTTTATATTTTCCTAACTCTTGCTTTGAAGTGGTTTCAATTACATTGTCTTAATAAAAGGGAGTTTTAAGCGCCTTCTTGTTATGTCTGCTGTAAAAGAAAAGCAGATGGAAACAGAATGTTTAAAGATAACAGAACAGGAATATTTGTATAGAGGTTTTTTTTTGTTCTTAATGGCTAATTAAACCTACTGAAAGTGCTAAGGAAGTCAAACGTCATTCTTGGGTTAATAGTTATATGTCTTTGTTATTTAGAGCTTCTAGTAACTGATCACTGGATTCCATCACTAAGCAGGATTCACTAATGTGTTGAAGGATGCTGCACACTCAGACCTTGCAGAGGGTTTACACAAGGAGGCAGCATCACGGAAATTACCTGTGCCTTTTCTGCATGTTATATAAGGAATTCCTTTTTGGTCCACTGGAGTTTCACCAGATCTGCAGTGGCATCCTGTATTCTAGATGGTGCTCTGCAACTGTCTTAAAGGGAGCAATGATGTCAGGTAGCTCAGCTGTCCTGCACTATGTGGGTTGTGAGTCCTCATGTTACCGAAAATCCAGAATAAGAAACTTATCAACACCAATGGGATGTAGATAAGCAGACACTTCTTTATTGC